>VMDO01009714.1:0-75668 GCA_007922755.1 Pedetes capensis
GTTCCAGATCTAAGCGGAAATGCTTTTAGTTTTTCTCCATTTAATATAATGTTGGCTGTAGGTTTGTCGTAAATGGCTTTTATGAAATTAAGGTATTTGCCTGTTATACCTATTTTTTCCAGTGTTTTTATCATGAAAAGGTGTTGCACTTTATCAAAGGCCTTTTCAGCATCAATTGAGATGATCATGTGGTTTTTGACAAACATTATCATTGTTTAAAATGTCTGTCAAAAATAACGCCTCCATGCAGGCAGTCTTCATAGCGGTTTTCTTGGTAGTTGTGTCAAAGTTCTCGACTCTCAGCTGGTGAAATTCAAACCAGATCCTGGGATGAAAGTTCTTCTCCTTTGCATGGCCCCCCCTCAATTTCCCTATGTTTCTATCCTGCCTCCAAATGGGTCCACATGCATTCTGGGGTCCCCTCAGACCCAAGCTCTGTGGAGACCTCAGAAGATAACCCCACAACTGATCCTTTCTTCCCTGGCCCCCACAGGTACATGACACAAACCTGCTGAAGGACTCCAGCATATTCCTTCTCCCCTATGGGCTGTTTGCCTCCCCCTCACTCAGTGGCTCACTGATGGTAAGACAGCCCTGCTCTGGGGCATGGCTGCCCTTGCCAGTCCATACAGGTCTCCCCTCAAAGTCCAGGCCATGAGCTAATGCCAGAGAAGTTCTTATTGGCATAGTTCCTGGGACACAATTAATACCACTAATGGCTAGCTGTCCTGGTTGGCACTTCCTGTAACCTACTTTTCCAAAGATTTCCCTCTTTCCTATCTCCTTGCCTTGCTTCATTGATTAGGACTCACTATCAAAGTGACAGTGGCAGTCAGGGGTAATATAGCCCAGTGTTACCACCTGAGAAGTTCCCCTTCTGCCTGAGAAGTTCCCCTTCTTGGGACCTCCACTCAATGATACTGGGTTCTTGGCTCAGTCACAGAAATGAATTTCAAGACAAGTCAGGGGAAGAAACAAAGCTATAGAGTTTATTAATTACTTCAGGTTTAAACATAGGCATTCAGAGAAAAAAGAGAGGCTAAGATGCTAAGATGCTAAGATAAGAATAATAGTACATGTCTGAGACATGAATGTGGGCCTCTTAAGAGAAGAGCATGTGAGCACATGTTCCCTTCAGTTTTATTTAACCTAGGGCACGCCCTCATGTGATGACAATCCTAGGCACCCAGCTCTGGGAGCCTAGTGTGATGTAAGCCTCAAGCACTACCTGGAAAGGCCCCTTTTATGGTTTAGGGAGATGCCAATAAGTTAGAAACAACAAAAGAGGAAATTCCATTGTTTAGGATTTAAAAACTAAGTAGAAATATTTTGGTGTACCTTCTATTAGAGAAACTTGCCTTTACTAAAATGAGATATAAGCTGGTCCAGGAGGTGCATTGTATAGGTTTACAAATAAGAGTCACTAGGGAATTTCCTGGGCAAACACTAACTGTAAACATGGCCCATAATTGTATCTGTGAGGTTCTTGAAGATGCACAGGATTACAGAGGAAACAATGAGGTTAAACTCTCAAAGGTCACGTACATTTTTTTAACTCTACGTGTAGCTATTTTAATATTTCCATTTAAAATCTCTCAAAATAATGTCTCTATGCAGACAGTTCACACAGCAGTTTTCTTGATAGTTATGTCAAAGTCCTTACAGTTGGTATAATTTAAACCAGATTCTAGAGTGAAAGCTCTTTTCTTTCCATGTCCTCAAATTGTCCATCTTTCCATCTTGCCTCAAAAGAACCCAGTCCTATGAAGAATGGCCTCTTCCCAACTCTACTGTCTCACCACCCATATCCACCCCTTCTTGCCACATTTGCTTCTTGAATATATTAAGCACACCCCAGGGCCTTTGCACTTGCTGTTCTTTCTGCCTGGAACACTCTTCCCCAATCAACAAGCCCTCCTCCCCTCCTTCAGGTCTCCGTTCAAATGTCACCTTTGCAGAAAGACCTTCTTTGGCCTCCCTAAATCAATCAGCACCTCTTCTGATAATACTTTTCATTCCTCAACCTGCCTTTCATATTTCTCTCCTAGGCTGGACCAAGAATAACCTGAATGCAAGCTGGGCACAGTAGCTCACACCTGTAATCCCAGCGACTAGGGAGGAGGAGGCATGAGGACAAGTCTAAGTCCAGAGGCAGCCTGTGTAACTTAGTGAGACCTTGTCTCAAAATAAGAAAAAAAAAAAAAACAACCAAAAACCAAAAAACAAAACAACAACAACAACAAAACAAACAGAAAAGGGGCTGGGGGGGGCAGCCCAGTGGTGGAGCGCCTATAATGTACATGTGAGCCCTTTGTTCAGCCCCCAGTATAGCAAAATAAAAAAAAAAAAAAAAAAAAAAAAAAAAAAAAAAAAAAAAAAAAAAAAAAAAAAAAAAAAAAAAAAAAAAAAAAAAAAAAAAAAAAAAAATAAATAAATAAATAAATAAATAAATAAAAAAAAGAAGAACCTGGATGCAGCAGTATGGCTGCAGAGGTTCAAACACTGATATTTTTCTGTTATTTGGGAAATGTACTTGAGCTCCACTTTCTCCCCCTCTTAAATGGAGACTGATGGCATCTACCCTAGAGGGCTGTTGTACCCATTCGTGAGGTATGTGTAAAATGTTACTCCCTGTCCTCAGTAAGCCTCCAGTCAAAGATAGAAAACAACCACAAAGACAATAATGTGGTCATCATAAGAGATGGTCTCCAGCAAGCTTTGGGGGCAGACTGACCAGCAGGAGGTACAGAACCTGGATCCTTTATCTCACAGAGTGTCAAGTCCAACACATCCAAAGTTACTGCTGACTCTGCCCCCCTGGGTCCCCCATCCCACCCAGCCCATCTCAGCTGGTCTGTACTCCCCCCAGCCAGTGCCCTGGGAGAACCCATGGCTTCGCCCTTGCCCCTCCCTCACACCCACTTCAGCCTGTGAGTGAGCCCTGTCATCTCTTCCTTCAGAACACTCCCAGGCACCTGCTCATTTCTTCCACCTCCCGTGGTCTGAGCCACCACCTCCACCCCTTGACATACTCTCTCAGGTCCCCCTGCTTCCAGCCCCAAGTCTACACCAGTCCCACCCGGATCCAGAGGACTTGTGCTAAGAAGTAGGGCAGATTCTGGAACTCCCTTGCCCAAACCCTCCTAAGTCTTCTCATTGCTCCTGGAAACAAGACCCAAAGTCCTCCCATCAGTCTTCCAGGCTCGTCGCCAGCTGGCCCTGGATCCTTATCTCCCTGCTTCTCCTAAGATTCTCTCCTCCCTCACTGCCTATCAGTCTCGTGGAGCCCGTTGCTGTTCTTCAGACACAGCTGCCTTTCAGCCTTGGGGCCTTTGCACTTGCTCTGTCTTCCATCTGTCTCTTTCCTCCCCTGGCAGTCTGGGTGACTCATACCCTCACTTCATTCATGTCTCCGCCTATTCATGTCCTATGACAACCTTCCCTGACCTTCCTGTCTAAACCCCACTCTTCCCAATGTCACCCTTCCATCTCCTGAGGCTGTAGGGCCCACTGCTGGGCACAGTCTGTGTCCACGAATCACCTGATTTATTCTCTTACACATGTGTGCCTCTCGCAGGCCTCTGCCAGTCCCCTTTTGGCTTTGGGGTATTTTTTTCACTCATTTAGTCCAGCCTGCTCAGCTGTAGGTGAAGGGTGGGACACAGTCATTCTTAGATGCATAAAGAGCTTCACTCTGCCCAGGCCTGTGGCCCCAATGTCAGCCACAAGAGGACTGGGCTCCTGCCTTCCTCCAGCCTCACCTCTCCCTATGAAACGAGCCCTGCTCTAGTTCCATGACTGGCTCAGGGAGCCGAGATGAGATCTGTACAGACTCAAAGCATGAACTCGCAGTTTCCAAGGCAACTCGATGTCTGCCATCTCCACTGCTCTTAACTCCCCACTCCCTCAGGTCTGACACTCTGATCCCCTTGCATTGAACACAAAGTCAGATAGGAAAGTCCAGCTCAATGTGGAGAACAATGGAGATGAACCCTACCAGCAAAATAATACCTGACAAAACTGGGCTTCTGTGGATATGAGGATCTGTGTGTGTTACCCAAAGAACTGTGCATTCCTTTAAAATTCAGGTATTATAAAAGTAATCATTTCATAGTCATGAAAAGAAGCTCACCAAATAGTGCCACTGGAGAAGACAGCAGAATTGGTCAACAATTTGTTGACATTTGGGTTACTTCTAAATTTTTTGCAATAATATGTAATCCTTGAACATTTTGATATAGGAAGTATTTCCAAAAATAGAATTATTTCCTTATTGTATGGTTCTAAGATTATGCAAAAATCAGACAGTTCTACAACTTCTAAGTTTTGGAGCATATTATAGAGTTAAGGCATCATCAAATCACTCACCAAGTACATGCTTTAGAGCTGAGCAGGGCAAAGCTTCTACTTGTCACTGGAGGATTTCACCCTCTACCATCAGGACCCATTAGTTCATGTTCCCAACTTTCCTTCTCTGCAGGTGGAACAGTACAAGAATGCTATTCTCGTCATTCCCTTGACTATCAGTAGAACAAATGCCCCATCTGTTTCTCAGTTTTATCAGAGGAACTGCCTTCAGAGCGTTTGCCCTTCATTAGCTAGGGTTTTAGTGTTTTCTTTTAAGTTATTGTCTCTTTTTAAAAATATTTTTTAAACCCATGTTTCACTGAATCCAGCAGTCATCCAATCCATTTTAAGACCCTAATCTGGTATTGTGGGGTCAAAATAGACCCAGGAGTTTAAATTCTGCTATTTTTCAAAATTTGTAATTGATACATGAACGTGTCGCTCCCTGTAATCTCAGTATGTCTCCACTCTCAGTGGGTGCCAGACATGCAGCGATGTCGCACCTGCCTAAGGGCAGGTGTGTGCTTTGACCCTAGGATACCAATTGCATAGGCTATTTGTCATTTGTGTTACTAGTTTTTGATGTTGATGTCACTTATGAGCAAAAAAAAAAGGATAATAAATATATTTAGAAATGTAGTCTCTACTCAAAATTTATTTGTAAGTTTCATTCTAGTCCAAATATTGTATGTGATAACTGCAGAGACCAAGTACTAAATATTGTTCCTATTTTCTTCTTTTTCTCTTTCTTTCCTCTCTCTCTCTCTCTTTTTCTCTCTCTCTCTCTCTTCTTTTCTTCCTTTCTTTCTTTTGCAGTACTTGGAGGTATGAACTTGCACATACTTTGCAAGTACTCTACCACTGAGCCACACCTCCAGCCCATTTTTTCATTTTTTATTTTGAGACAAAGTCCTGCTAAGTTATTCAGGCTACCTTTAGCCCCAAACTTATGATCCTCCTGCCTCTGCCTCCTGAGTTGCTAGAATTATAGGCATGTGCCACTATGCCCTGCTTAATGGTCCTATTTTCTACAAATGGTTGATTTTGTGGGGCTGGGGTTTAGCTCAGTTGCTAGAGTGGTGCTCTGCATCCTCTGAGGCCCTGGGTTTGATCCCCAGCAAAGCAAAATCGGGAGAAGGACATGGCAATCCACTCCTGAAGCAATCTCAAAACAATCAGCCATTGATAACCCTATAGACATAGTGCTGGTGGGGGGGGGGGTGTTTCGTTCGGTTGTATGAGTCAGACCCATCTCAATGGCACTTAACAGCAACTGCAAAGTTGATTTTGCATGTCATTTTCCAAAATGACTGACCTCAGGAAAATGGTTGATTATAATTTCTTAGGATCTCTACATCATAAAATGAGAAAATAATTTTTTGTTATGTTAGCTTTAGTTTAATTTTATTGTAGGTTTTGAAACCTGGAAACACCAATGAGAATTTTTTAAGTGCCTTAAGAAAACTTTCTTTTTGATAATTATTGTTATAGGAATAAATGTTATGTTAGTAACTTTGAAATGTGTTTTAGTTCATATGACCACATAAGTATACCTTAAGAACAAATATCTTAAATAATAAACACTTTTTGTTTGGGGTCTTGGAGCCCCATGATACCAATTACGTGGCTAAATTTTGATGATACCTGTTAATGCTTACACCCTGTCTTTATCATTCACGACTTTTTTTATTGTGATTCCTCTAAGTTGCTCACTATCCAGGAAAGATCTAGATATGAGCTCCATTCTGAGCCCTTGCACATGTGGTAAAATTTTCCTGTCACACTCAATCAGAACTAAGCAAAGGCCAGATGGAGCATCCTTGCTCCACAGCCCACTTTCCTCTCTGAACACCTGTAAACATGGCTCCCTCCTGAGGATAACAAATTTCCACTTTGTGAGGAAACTGAGATCTCAGGCTGGACATGATAAATGGCCTGATTGCTATATCAGCTCTTTAGAGAATAAAGATTTTGGACCAGGCAATGGTGTTATACACCTGTAATCCCTGCACTCAGAAGGCTGAGGCAGGAGGATTGCGAGCTTCAGGCCAGCCTGGGCTACATAGTTTGAGGTCAGCCTGAGCTACACAGTGAGATCCTGCTGGGGGTTGAGGGAGAGACATAAACTCTCTGCCTGAGATTAAGACAGATCTACCCTCACCTGTAAGGGTTGGGGACCTTGGATCAGGGACACAAAGACACCTTAACCCTGATGTGTCCTGCTCCCTTTTTCATCTCTCCCTGAAGAAAGATATTGTACTCCCACGACAGCCTGGGCATCTGGCAAAGGAGAAATGGTCCATGACAGCAACGGGGAGTCAGGGAGAGGCCCGTGTGCTGGGAGGGAAGGGCTTGGAGCTGCCAGAAGCAGTTAGAAGGTTTTCTGGAGGAAACCACTTGGCTGGGCCTCCAAGCCTGGAATAATCTCTACAAGACATTCCAGGGGAGACATAAAGAAGTCACGGAAAGGGTGATAATGGGCAGCAGTGATGAGCATAACACAATTTAAACAGAACAATTAATTTTAGGGAGCCACCATGGAAGTGGTTAGAGAGTAGAGCAAGGCTGGGTCACAGAAAGCTGCAGAAACCAGGAATGGACTGTGAGCAATTCAGGTTCACTGAGCAAAGAGAAAGGAGAGTTTGGGAGAAATTAATGTGTTTGACAAACTTCCTCCACTCTTCATTTAGAGCCCCTGCCCGTCAAATTTTGCTATGGAAAGCATGGAGAGAAGCCAAAAAAATCACAGCAGCTGATAATTTAGGAGAGTTGTATAAGTACCCAAACCCAGGTTACTTCCGTTTTTGAGCTGAGACCCAGAGGGTGGTGGTTTGGATCTTAATGAAGTGGGAGGAAATCCAGGAAGGAGACAGAGAGTGCTGAAATGGCATTTCTGAAGCTCCCATTCGCAGCCAGGCACTGGTGACATGCTTTACAGACGTTGTCTAATTCTTCAAGTCAAAGTCAGCATGTATTTGATGGGAGGTGAGTTGATAAGATATTCGCCAAAACTCGGTGAATTTGTTTGTACAGTGGATGTAAGTAATCATCATAAAATTAGCTGCTGACATTCATTTCCTATCCAGGCACTGCACTAAGCAGTTTAAATGAATTTTTTTGCCTCCTCCTTCAAATAAGCTCTTGTTCTAGGTAATGATGTTATCTCCATTTTCACATTCAAGACAAAGTTCCAGAGAGAGCCAAGAACGTACCCTACTCATGCAGCCGCAAAGTGACTAAGCTGACAGAGGACCCCATTGTAGCCTGTCCCTATGCCCTTTTACCTGGGTGGGCACTAAGTTGGGTGATTTAGGACATCTTGCCTTGATTCCCCCCACCCAGGCTGCACTGGCTAAGCCCCTTCTGATCTTGCACACGGCCTTGCCTGTCAGACATGTCCTGTGATTTCTGGTACTCTCTCGCAGATGTCACAGAGCATGACTGATGAAATAATTGGTAAGTGCTGGAAGTGGGGAGGGACAGGTACACTCCAGGGGAAACTCAGGCTCCCCTTTACCCTTTCTGTCTTGTCTCCCCTCATCTTACACTGACCTTCTAGACCAAAAATCTCTTCCCTGCTGAGGTCAAATGTTCCCTGATAATAGCAGCTCTAGGAAACCCATCTGCCCTTTGCTGAGGAGTCCAGGGTGCCAAGACCCCAGGTAAGCACTGTGCCTTCCCTGGCCATTGAAATCCCATGACAACCTAAGGCCATGCTAGTTTCAATTCTATTCTGGTTTCAAATCCCAGAGGAACTGCACTATGTGTAGAGGCTTCTCTAGGGGAGAAAATCTCTCAGTTCTATCTCTCCCCTCCTCTTCCAATGTTTGCTGTTGCCATATGGGCAGAAAACCAGCCTGCTTCACTTAGACAAAAGCTGCCTCCTTTCTAGTAGCGTCTCCCTTGGGCATTCAAAGTTTCCATGTATTCTAGAAACCAGAAGAACAAACTCAAGTCTGGATCTCAGTAGCTCAGGCTCCCAGTGGAAATCTGAAAACTAATAGAATTGCTGGGTTGAAAGATCTGTTGCTTACTTCACTCAGTATTCACTTGTCCTGCAAAGCGCTACATCCCAGAGTTTCTAAACTTCCCCTAAGTGGCTCTCCCAGTAAGCAATTTTCTGGCCTCTGCTCACATACTTCTATTGATAAGGAGCTCACTATTTATGATGTCAGGAGTTGACATGGATGAGCCTTAAAACTCCCAAAGCATAGGTTCCCAGGATCACCCAAAATAAGGGTGAGCAGGGTAGCTCAGCCAACAACCTTGCTCCTTTATTAGGCCACCACTTTGGAGACATGGCCAAGTAAATAGGGACTCTGGCAGCTATAATGCCAATGTCCTCCCTTGTCTCACCCAAATAGATCAGCTCCTAAGTAACTGGATCTAAAGTGATTAATTTTGGAAGAAGTAGTTGTTCCCAACATATGACTAAGGAAACCAGGTCTCAGGAATGTTAAGCAAGGAAGGTTACTCAGTTATCAAAACTAAACTAAAAGCTTGTTGTTGTTGTTAGGTGCCATCAAGTTGGTATCCAACTCATAGCGACCTTCATAGGGTTTTCAATGGCTGACTATTTTGGGATTGCCTTGGGAGAGGATTGCCAGGCCCTTCTCCAATTTTTGTGGTGCTGGGAATTGAACTCGGGACCTCAGAGACTGCAGTGCAGCGCTCTACCAACTGAGCTAAATCCCAGCCCCAAACTGAAAGCTTAGTGCTCATGAAGTGCTTTACTGTGTGCCAGGTACTTTGAAGTTTTACATTAATCCACACAACAGTTCTGTGAGGTAGGTATTATTACACTCTGCATTGTGAAGATAAGAAAATAGAGACAGAGATTAAAAAAAAAAAATGCTGGCCATATTCCCAAAGAAGAATGTGGACAAGCCAGAGAGAACCCACACTGTCTGCCACAGCACAGCCCCATATGCCTCTGCACTGCATTGACACTGAACTGTCACTGGGGATTAGTGTGCTACTCAGCAATAAATGCATGCCTCACATAGGCGAGGCCTTGGGTTGCATTCCCATCACCATGAAAGGAAAAAAGAAAAACTGTGAGTGAAGTGATCCTGGGGTGAATCAGAGCTTCCAGCCCCTAGCTTCTGGCTCTGAGCCTTTGGCTCATACCCCAACCCTGCTCTGCTCCAGTTGGGCCAGGGGAAAATCTGCCCTGGCTTCTGATCCACCTCCACTCCCATTGTATGAGGGACCTGTTTTTCATTCTAGGTGAAATTCAGCCACAGATCAATAGCCAAGTCACCAAGTAAATATCACCAAACTGAAGGAGTCACACTTGTACCAATCCAGTGAGAGACTAGAGCATATTTTCATTCCTTGCTGATGACTCTTGGCCCTCAGCTTCATTATAAATGTGTCATTCATTCATTCACTCATTCATAAATTTTTAGTTAAGCATCTATGGTGTGTTAGTGTTCTGGATGCTAGGGATACACAGTGAACAAGATAGATAAGGACCCTGTTCTCCGGGAGCTTATATTCTGGTTTGCTATGCTAACACTGAGTAAAGAAATGAATGTGGAGTCAACTACATTCCAGACTGTGGTAGGAATTTTGAAAAAAATAAAGCAAGAGGATATAAGAAAGATGGTGATAGGGATGGAGGAAGAGACTTTAAAGATGACCCTTGAATAATTAGGCAAAAGGAGTTGTGCCAAGACTCAGGAGAAAAACTTCACAGAGGATGAGCATGTGCCAAGGATCTGAGGCAGGCATGATGAGCTTTCGTTTTACAAACAAAGAAAGGGGAGTCAAGATGGCTGGAGTATAGAGGAAGCTTGTTTATAAGACACCTCTTTATAAGATTGATGTTGGGGGAAAGGTTCTGCAAAAGGAAAGGTCATTATTTTATTGATTATGTATTTATTTGCAGCCCTTCTGTGCTTAATACACTCTTCTCAGGTGTTAATGTCTCAAGTCTCAAAAAAGGCACATCTGCCGGTCTCTACCCCGTTTCATTTTCCTTCATAAGACTCACTACAGTCTGACTTTCTTCCATATTGCTTGTTTCTTTTCTGTCCCCCCCCCCACTAGAATGCAGACTTCATGAGGAAATAACTTTATTTCATTTCTATTTTGTCTGCAGTACCAGGAGAAGATGAATCACATATAGCCCCTGACTCAAGACTAGTCACAATAGTAAGGGATAAAACAAGATTAGTAAGGGATGAAACAAGTAAATAAGCAATTTCATGGGTAGTAAGGGGCTTTGTCCGGGTCTACAGAAGTGGAGAAGCAAGACACACCAGCCCAGCCAGGGGACTTCCAAGACACTTCACAGAGAGGGCAGAATTTAAACTGGCTGTTGAAGGATGATTAAGAGTTTCTCTGTGGGAAATGGCATTGTCAGTCAGGAAAAGCTGTGGCAAAAGATCTCTTTAGAGTATTGAAAAGCAATACTCTAGAGGTCATAGCATGTGCAAATATTCAGGGAGAGGAAACGATCCAGCACTCTGCACAATGGAAAGAACCTGTGGGTGACAATGCAGACATGATGGGGGATGAAAATATCTTCTTCTGAGGGGAAGTTTGTAACAATCTGTAGGTATGCCTTCTGAGGACAAGGGCACATGTGATTGACAGAATGAGCCACTAAGAAAAAGGTACAGTCCATGACAGGAGATATAAGAAACTGAGGGTCAACAGCATAAATGAATTTACATTGTTGGGGTGAATAGCTTATTTATGTAATTCTCTAAACCAATGCTGCCCTATTGAAATATAATATGAGAAACATGTGTAATTTGATTTTTTATGGCAATATATTTTTAA
Organism: Pedetes capensis; assembly: GCA_007922755.1. Classification (NCBI taxonomy): domain Eukaryota; kingdom Metazoa; phylum Chordata; class Mammalia; order Rodentia; family Pedetidae; genus Pedetes; species Pedetes capensis. The sequence continues at coordinate 11,140 of VMDO01009714.1, forward strand.
AAGGAAAAAGAAACATGATCTTACTTTAAGTAATATATTTACCCAATATATCCCATGTTTCTCATTTCAACATGTAATCAATACAAAATTACTAATGAAATACTATACATTCCATTTTGTACTAAGACTTTGGTCTGGTATGTATTTTACACTTGCAGTGCATTTCCATATGGACTTCTGCATCTGAGGCTTTAATATCCACATGTGACTACTGCCTGGCTTGTTGGATAATGCAGCTCTAAGCTAATTCACTGCCAGTTGCAGAACTCTGAAAGGCCTAGAGCATCTCATTTAGTACCCACCAACATGCCTTTGCTATTCATTGGGTTTTCATAATAAATTATGGATAACACTTCGGAAAATAGGAATACCAGAACACCTAACTGTGCTCATGAGAAATCTGTACGTGAACCAGGAGGCAGTCATTCAAATAGAACAAGGAAACATTGCCTGGTTTAAAGTTGAGAAAGGTGTGTGTCAGGGCTGTGTACTTTCACCCTATCTCTTCAATTTATATGCTGAGCAAATAATCCAAGAAGCTAGACTTTATGAGGAAGAACGTGACATCAAGATTGGAGGAAGACTCATTAACAACCTGCATTATGCAGATGACACGACTCTGCTTGCTGAAAGTGAAGAGGATTTAAAACATTTACTGATGAAGATCAAAGATCATAGCCTTCAATATGGGTTACGACTAAACATCAACAAAACAAAATTCCTTATGACTGGGTCAGTATACAACTTCACAATAAATGGAGAAAAGATTGAAGTTGTCCAAGATTTTGCTTTGCTTGGCTCTATAATCAACACCCGTGGAAGCAGCAATCAAGAAATCAAAAGACATATTGCTCTAGGAAAAGCTGTGGCAAAAGATCTCTTTAGAGTATTGAAAAGCAAAAATGTCACATTGAAGACGAGGGTGCGTCTGACTCATGCCATGGTATTTTCAGTCACATCATATGGTTGTGAAAGCTGGACATTGAACAAGGGAGACAGGAAAAGAATTGATACTTTTGAATTATGGTGCTGGAGACGTCTATTGAATACACCATGGACTGCCAAAAGAACCAACAAATCTGTCCCAGAAGAAGTGCAACCAGAGTGCTCCTTGGAAGCAAAAATGGCCAGACTGTGTCTTACTTATTTCAGATATGTAGTCAGCATAGATCAATCCATAGAGAAAGACATCATGTTTGGGAGAGTGGCAGGTCAACACAAAAGAGGAAAACCCTCCACCAGATGGATTGACACAGTGTCTGCAACAATGGGCTTAAACATAAATAAGATCGTTTGCCTGGCACAGAATCGGCAAATGTTTCAATCTACTGTATATAGGGTCGCTATGAGTCAGACTCGACTCGACGGCACCTAACAACAACAACAACACACCTAGACTGGCATCCATCACAGAAGTCCAAATTTGTGGCCCCATGTCATACTCAGCCCACAGACATATTTGGTTTAGCCTAGAAAGTGTTTTATAGATGTGAATGAGTTGCTACTATTAAAAGTAAGAAATTTATCTTTTCATAAATGGGGCTTTTGGGGACACTTTTCATCCTTGTGTCATGAAGTAGGTCAAGGCAAGGAAGAAACCCCAACCTAGTTCATGACGGGGCATCCAGGGAACAGTGAGAAAATGTTATCCACCCCTGGAGTAGCAGGAGGGTGTCTGAACCGAGGTGCCATTCAGCACCATGGACAGTGGGCAGCAGCAGCAAGGAAGCGGGCAAGAGGGAAGGACTGAGTTCTGGTTTACACCTGCCTAACAAGGGTATGCAGCTAACACCTGGATCATCCCACACTGAATCAGGTCCCACTTGTGATCTCCTTGATGCAATGTCCTCCACATTCCAGGCCACTCCCTGTGCAGATCATATTGATTATTTGGCTTCATGGAATTGCATCACCCACCCTGGATCAAAAGACCTCTCCACTGCTCTGGGCATGGAAGCTATTTCCCTGTAAATTCTCACAAGCACCCATGTGCTGGTTCCCCATAATCATCTCATTATTATTATTATTATTATTATTATTATTGCAGCTCTTTTTTTCTGCAGACTGTTCTGCTTTCACAGTGCCATGTGGATGTGGAAGACAGGAGCCAGAGATGGTGCTGATAAAAATCTAGAAGGTGGGCGAGGATGTGTGGTTAGTTTATCCTTTATCTCAGAAGTATTTGAATAGACTGGCATAGAGTTTTTCAAGTTAAGGGAGCTTCCGGTGTGGTCTGGGATGTAGAACTGATGATGTGCTGCTCCATCTCTCTCTGTGCAGTGAAGACTTTGGGCTCACCTTCTCAGTGCTGTTAGTGAGAACAGCCTACTAGGTGGTGCCTTAAGGGAGAAAGCTCATGTCATCCCTGGTAACCCCATTTCTCTTTGACAAACATCTTGAAATACATGTTTCTATTTACTGCCTAGGGCTGGGATTTAGCTCAGTGGGTAGGGCACTGCGCTGCAGTCTCTGAGGCCCCAAGTTCAATTCCCAGCACCGCAAAAATGGGAGAAGGGCCTGGCAATCCACTCCCAAGGGAATCCCGAAACAATCTGCCATTGAAAACCCTATGAGGGTTGCTATGAGTCGGATACCGACTCGACGGCACCTAACAACAACAACAACATTTACTGCCTTGATTTTCTCACTTTTATCCACTGTGAAATATTTTTATAATCAGATTCTTCTTCAAACTTCTTAAAATAACTTGCTCTAGGTTACACATGACCTCTTTGATGTCCAATGCCAGGGAGCCCCATTCATGGATCACGTTCCTCAAGTCACATAATACCACCTTTGATGACAAGACCACACTGCTCCCCATTTGTTCTTCTTCCTCTTCGTCTTTCATCATGTCCTTTAAAAAAATTCTCCATTCAGACCTGGCATTCATCTATGCACTTTAGATACATTACACCACTAATTAATTTAAATAAACTGTTGGTTATTAAGCTTTTGTCTTTGGTTCCAAATCCACCTTTCTGTGCTCTGTGATGCTGGGTCTGGGCTTCTGCAAACCACATATTTTCTTTGCTGGTTTTCTCCTTACTAAGATTTGTCTCTAAGGGTTATTACAGGGGAGCTACAGGGCCAAAAGAAGAGAAAAGAAAGTTTCCTATTGATTCCCTGTTCTCTGAGCATCACCCACCAGTTTTAAGGAAGCCAGTGGCTGCTGCACATAACCATTATGGCACTCATGGTGTCTACAAGAGTTCTGAGGTGGGTCAGCTGCTTCTGAGTGAACAACAGTATTTACAGAAGCAAAGACAAGTCTGCACAGCACCAACACACCCAGAGTGTCCCTATAGTGCCACTAAAATTCTCATTTACTTCATCTCAAAGAAAATCAGAAGTAAAAGCAATTATTGACGTCATATAATCACATGTAAGTTAAATCCATAGCCTCACAAAGTAACTCTTGTGAAAGTTAAGCCATAGATTGGGGAGGATTTTGTCTGTGAGACATGGAACAGGAACATCTGGGAAAATTCACATGAAGCTAGGAATCATCAATTTCGGAGTCACTCTGAGCTTCCATCTGAGGCCCAAGATGAGAAAACTGAGGCTCAGAGAGGTGCAGGAATGTGACCAAGCCATGCCACTAAGAAGCAGCGGAGTCATGTCTCACAGCTGTGTCTGTCTCGGAATGAAAAATAGTGTCCTCACCATGGCCTGCAAGGACACACTGGATCTGTCCCCTTGCATGTTTCTGACCTTCAACCCCTCATGTCTTCCTTGTTCTCACTTGCTCTGGCTACATTTACTATCCTGATTTTCCCATGATGTTCCAACTTCAGACTAGAGCACTACCTGGCACACCCCACTCCCCCTTCACCCCAGCCATCACACATACCCATATATCTGCATTGAAAGGGATTGAGGCTCATGCTCCCCATCCTTCCATGGCACCATCTCATTACTCCATCTCATTCCTTCCTGGTACTGATGCCTCCATGAAATCATCTTGATTTCTTTGTTTACCTATGTATTACCTGAGGACCCCAATGGACTGTAGGTTCAGTATGTTGTTTTTAGGTGCCGGTCAAGTTGGTATCCAACTCATAGCGATCCTCTGTACAACAGGTGAAACACTATTGTCAGTGTTTCTCTGCTATTCATAGGGTTTTCAATGGCAGATTGATTTTTTGGAGAGGGTTACCGGGTCCTTCTCCCAAGCCTACAGAACCTGGTGTTCCTAGGCAGTCTCCCATCTGGGTACTAACCAGGCACGACCATACTTAGCTTCCAAGATCTGACAGGATCAGATGCCACAGGGCTACGGCTGCAGGCGTAGGTTCAGAATGGTTGTGGCTTTTGTCTGCTTTGTTCTTGGCTTGGCATGTGGAAATGCTCAATAAAACCTTTCAGCTCATTCAGCAATAAACACTTCCCTCTGGGAGCTGCCACACACTCACAGAAGGATGAGGAATGTCACTTTCAGAATAGCATGATCCCTCTCTCCCAAGGACAGTCCCTCAGTTCCTGGAGGTGCATCCAAATGGAGAAATTTAGCTCTATAACTACTTTCAGCAACCATGAGAATTTAGGATCTGTTAAAGCAAGATGAATAAATTCCCAGAGACATCTGAGGGAGAAAAATAACAAAAGGAGGGCTGGGGTCCAAAAACAGAAAAAAGAAGATAGGAGAAAAAAAATGCCTTTGAGAAAGGCAGTGAGAAGCAAAAGCAAAACCAAGTGGTGTGAAGAATGGAATTAACCATGCTGGAGGCTGGGTGTGCCTGTTAAGGAAGACTCATGTACATTTCCTCTTCCCTCCTGGCTGACACAGGGCAGGGTAGGTTCTGAATAGCTGATCATTGTTATTGACCTGCCTTCTTCTGCTGCTCCTAACAACATCTCTGCTAGGCTAGATCTTGGGCTCCATAGGGTTGGTTTCTGCCCCACTGTGGTCCAGAATGCTTATGGTTATGGTGAGACCTGCGGTCTTCCCTCTACCTGGCAAATCAATTCCAACTGGTTGAAAATTTTGATATTTGCCATGCTTGCTCCTTAGAGCCTTTAGTGGCCCCCTGTAAAACTTTGTAGAACATGAGAGGAAATGCAACTAGATGAAAAAAGATTTGCAGAGCTCCAGGTGAAGAGCAAAGATTGTGAGCAAATTTATAGAAACAAGACAGAGACTACTAAAAGTTAGTAGACAACCTGGGTTCAAATCCTAGCTCCACACTTACCAGCTGTGTGTCCTTGGACAGGTGAGTCCAGAGACAGGGCCCAATGAAGTCTGCCCTTGTGACTCCTCCTGCCTCTGCCTGTGGCTGGTGGCCAGGATGGGCTAGTGGTGATCATATTGGGGAGTAGAGTGGGGCATGGGATGGAGAAGCTAATGGGGAGTGAGCAACAGCTCCCCCATCCCCCTCCTGCAGGTCTCTCTGCCTGGCTCCTGTCCCAGCCCCACCCCTCTCTCTTTAGCAAAGCGATTTGGAGGATTTTACTCATCATCCCTGTGCCTCTGCAAAGGGAGGCTAATGGTACCGGTACCCACCCTGAGGGCTGTGCTGAGGACTAAAGGAGGAACTACAATAGGGAGCTTCCCCTGCCCCTGAGCTCCGTGTGCGCTCAATAAGAGCTGGATGGTAGATTGTCATCATTTTGGCTCAGTGGCCTCCTGCACCAAGTGAGTCACACTCGTCCTGAGGCTCACAGCAGCTTCCATCTGTGGAAACTCTGACTCAGTTGCTCAGAGGTGGCCCAGGAATATGCATTTTTATGTCCCATCCCTCCCCAGAACACCACAATGCTCCCCAGAAACTCCAGATTTTCCACGTCCCCATTTTCTTCTCCAGGTCACCCCAGAGGAGATACCTTTGTTAACGCTGGTAGTCCACTCAGAAAGGATCCTGGGCCTCCAACCCCTAGTATCCTTAGGAAAATTGTCCTTAGGTTGAGGGCTATGGTCCTCTATAATTGTTGAACTCTCTCTCTCTCTCTCTCTCTCTCTCTCTCTCTCTCATCAGCCCCTCCAAATCAGACTTAAGAGTCTGCACTTAGCATTGCAGCTCCCTCAGCTGCCCCTGGAATTGGAGGCCCTCAACCTGGGTGGAGGACTTGGAGTGGCCACAGAGCCCTAGGAGAGCTACGGTCTGAGACAGGCGCCCAAGGCCCACGTGCATATGAACTTGCCTGGGCGCTGCTTCTGCCTGGGAGACCCCTGCCTCCTTATCCCATTTGAGGGCCCCTTGAGTAGCCATGGCCTGCCCCTGGACACAAGGTGCAGACATCTCACCTTGTGCATTCACCTCCCCCACGTCCCCGCATTCGTCTAATAAGCCCGATGCTCTCCCCTCCAGAGCCTTTGCCCCCGTGGTTCCCTCTGCCAGGCACATGTTTTTCCAAATATGACTCCAGATCCATCTCCTCCTCCTAGACTCTGCTCGAAGATCCCCTTGTCTGACCAACCATCTCTAGCCCTGTTCTACACATCTCTCTGCTCTTTCCAATCCACATTGCAGGGATTTTTTTGCTTAGCATAATTTGCAGTTATTTCATTTATTTTTTCTTTTATCTTGCTGCAGTGCCTTCACTAGACTCTTGTTGTTAGGTGCCGTGGAGGCGGGTCCAACTTATAGTGACCCTATGTAAAACAACAGAACATTCTCAATTCTGTACCAGTACACGATCTTACTTATGTTTAAGGCCATTGTTGCAGACACTGTGTCAGTCCATCTAGTGAGCAACTGGAGAGGGGGCATCTCTTCCCGCCCATAGAGTCAAATCCAGTGCCTGGCACATAGCTGGCCCACAAAGGAGAATGATTGGATGAATGAATGTATCAGTTTTGTCCAAGTCAAATTGCTTGCAAGCCAGTTGCCCAGGAGGGCAAGGGTTTTAGCAATGTATTCATGGGCAGCCTCAGGCAGTCCTATGAGCCACATTTTTTAACTAGGTACAATTTTTTTTTGGAAAGGCAAACCAAACTTTTCATCACATTTTCAAAATGCTTGCAGCATGTGAGGTCTGCTGTTGCCCAGAGGAAATGGCACCTTGGGCAGTTCTAGGGAAGGCAGGATTGTGTGCTGTGATGCCCGCCTCCTGGGGGCCTGGCAGGGAGCTCAGGCAGCCACTGGGTTTCTCTGGGTTCCCGTCCCCTCACCTAGGTGGCAAGAAGGTGGACTGGGATCATGCACAGAGTTGGCTGAGCACAAGGAATGAGCCCCACCAATAAACACCTGTTCCCCACTCTCTAAGGAGCAGCTTCTAAAAGAGCATCGTTGTGCTGCACCTCCCTCTCTGATAGCACAAGCATGCATTGCTGGCAATGGCCGGCCATCTTGAAACCTTTCTTCTCGAACATCAGGTCCAACTCCACCAACTCTGAAAAGCCCTTTCTGTGACCCTCCACTGGCCAGCCCCGCCCCCCCCCCCTCCGCAATCCCTCTCAGCTGCGGGGATATTTGGAGACTATCAGTCTCCACCTAGGCATGTGGGCCCCCTGAGGACTAGGACCCCGCAGGCCTCTCTCTGGGGCTCCCCACCATCCACAATGCCAGACTCTCAGTGCTCAATAATCTGAGAATCTTTGCATATCGGCTGAGTGACAGCAGAGCCTGGCTTTTGCACAGTCACACAGATTCAGTTGTACCCAGCGGCTCGACCCCAGAAAAATACTCCAAGACACAAACAAATGGATCAGGAGCAGAAAAGTTTATTTAGACTGGCTGGCCGGCTACTTTCAGTCCCGGGAGTGGACTTTCAGAAAGCAGCAACCTACTCACATTGGTTAGGGGCTTTATAGAGTAGAGGGTGGAGAAGCAGAATTACAGAAGCAGGAACTTTTTTATGGTAAAGGGGTGGGGAGTACAAAGTAAGTTTCCATTTCCCAGAGCTCAGCCCTTTAGGGGAATTCCCCAATTTTGACCTTTTACAAGGTTATCTTGAGACACCACCTTTTTCTTAATCCAGCCCTTCAGCAGGCACAGCCATTTTGTGACACAGCTGCCTTTATCAGCTTTTGTTGAGGGCTGGTTTTCAAAGAACCAGTGATCTTAAAGTGATTTTAGGCCTGCTTTCACAATTCCACGCAGGACCATGCTACCTCTGCCGCCAGGCCACCTCCTCTGTACCTCCTGTCTGCCAGAGCGGCCAGAGCCACGCTGACAGCGCTCCACAGAGGTGGCTCCTTCACATCCCCTGTATTTCCTGTGTCCTAAACACCCACTGAGCACTTTTGAACCTTGTGTCATTCACTCCACTGCTGCCCTGGTTTTAGATAAGGAGGCTGAGGCTCAGGGAGCTATGATAAGACCAACACAGTCTATGAGCCATTTCCTTCCATCCTCATCCACCTCCAAGGGCTGCACTGTTACCCTCTGTCCTGACATCAAGTTCCAAGAGTGTTCCCCCTCCACGTGGTCATGTCATGAGACTCTGAGAACCTCAGCCACAAGAGGCAGGCAACATCCCAAGCCCCAGGCTAACAGGACGAGAGCCAGGACATCAGCTTTGTTTCTCTCAATAGTGCTGCACTTCTCCAATTTTCTTGACAAAAATAACAAAATTCCAGTGGGTTACACAAGACCAGGAAGGCTAGAAAAGTACACATGGAAGTAATTGAGATTTTACAAACATCCCCGAGGGCATTGTGAACTCTGAGAAAGGACCTCAAACAGCAGAAAGCCAATGCCCTGGACTAAGGCTTTCAGTATGATCTCTTACAAAACCAGATGGCACAGGCTAAGGGCGCACCCAGGCTCCTATGAGATTAGTGAGAGGCGTGTTGACCTCGTCTGAGTGGACCTTGCAAAAAAATGCCTGACAGCACAGTGTGGAGAGACAGTACTGGGTCAGTGACAAATGTCTAGGTCTCAGCCCCCATGGTAGTGGAATTGTGGGGTCCAAGCCCACAGACCTGAGATCCCAGGTTTGATACCCAGCACCGCGAAAATGGAAGAAGGACGTGGCAATCCACACCGGAGGCAATGCCGAAAAAATCAGCCATTGAAAACCCTATTAAGGGAGCCGGGCAAATGCCTATAATCCCAGCAGCTCCGGAGGTAGAGGCAGGAGGATCGCAAGTTCGAGACCAGAGGCAGTCTGCATAATTTAGTGAGACCCTGTCTCAAAAAGTAAAAGAATGGGCTGAAAAAAGTAAAAGAATGACTGAAAGCTGATTGGCTCAGGCCATTCTTTGGGTGAGCTATATAAGGAGCTGCGGCGGCAGCTCCACACTTTTTCACCTTTTCACCCTTTTTTTTGCCCAGACCATAAGCTAAGCAAAAAAGAATGTGGCAGCAGTGGAGTGAGCGAGAAAGAGGAAGTGGGAGGTGAGGTCGGACAGGGTATGGAGGACTCTGCTGGGTCCAGAAGCCATGCATGGAGTTTTTTGTTGTGTGTGATACGAAACGCTGGAGAGCTATGAGCACAGGAGTAGCAGAGCCTGGGTTATGTCTCCAGATGATTGCTCAGGCTGCTGTGCAGAAAAGGGGCAAAGGTCGGAGCTGGAAACCAGCTCAGATCCTTTGCCGTTATTCAGGCCAAGGTGGCAGTAGCTGAGGAGGAATTGTTAGATGTGGCCAGGTTCTGGAAGTGTGGACAGGATCTCCTGACAGGCAGTGATGGGAGATGAGAAATGGAGAGTCACAGGCAACTCCAAAGGCTGGTAATGGAACATCTAGGTGCACTGTGGTGCCATTTCCTGAGAGAGTGAGAACACGGGGTGAAACTGAATTTTCTCAGCCCTGGAGCTCCAAGGTGAACTGATGCCTTGGCTTCAAGACCATCTATTCCTCTTGTGCTAATCTCATCTGGAAAGATAAGACCCACCCGTCCGTCCATCCATCCATCTACCCAGTCAACCACGCACCCATGCATGCATGCATACATCCAACCATTCGCTCATTCACTGGTATCATTTAACAAGCATTCATCAAGAACACTATGTGGCAAACACAGGAGGCACTGTAGCTGTGAGGACTAATTACACTCACACTCTGCCTTCAGAAACTCACAATTTGGTGAGAAATCAGAGATCAGTCATTATGGTGTGGTTCTTAAATGTCCCTCAAAAGCTCAAACATTAAATGTTTGGTCCCCAGGGCAGCTGTGTTCAGAGATGGGGACTTTGAGAGGTGATTAGATCATAAGGGCTTTGACCTCATGAATGTCAATCCTTTTATGGACTCATAGTTAGTAGGTTTCAGGGAAGGGGTTTTGTTGTAAAAATGAGCAAGTTCTCTTTGCTTCTAGGCTGCCTTATGTGAGCAGCTCTCTTCTGCCATGGGCTTCTGCCATGATCAATTGCCTCACCATCAGCCCAAACGCAAGCAGGCCAAGCAACTACGGACTGAAACCTCTGACACCGTGAGCCCAAATAAATCTTTCTTCCTTGCAAGTTGTTTATCTCAGGTGTATGGTCACAGTGATGCAAAGCTGATTAGCACAGCCAACTTCATTCATCTTTTTAGTTACTTCTTGTTGTTGTTCGGTGCCGTCGTGTTGATGTCCGACTCATAGCAACCCTACGTACAACAGAAAAAACACTATTTGACATTGCTTCTCTGCTATTCATAGGGTTTTCAATGGCTGATTGTTTTTTGGGAGTGGGTTTCCGGGTCCTTCTCCAAAGCCTACAACTCCTGGTGTTCCCAGGTGGTCTCCCATCTGACTGTGCTTAGTTTCAGAGATCTGAAAGGATCAGATGTCACAGTGGTATGGCTGTGAGCCTTAGTTACTTAGTCACTCAAAAACATTCATTTTCAGTTAATTTCACTAACAATTTCTGGCAAGCAGGTATAGTGGTAGGGATTGAGGTTGGTCTTGCCCTTCAGAAAGCTCTAGTCCAATTGGACAGCTTGGGTTGGCCATCTGTAACCATTACTTCATTCACTGAAGAGTCACCAACCTGTACTCCATGCCAGGGCCTGGGATGACTCAACAGTGGGCTCTGATGAGTGTCTCCAAGCAACGGAGTCTCCTCCAGGGCTCCACCTGCTGGCCATGTGAGCGAGCCCTAGGAGCAACTGCAGAACCCCCTGCATACCTCCCACAGCATGCTGGGGACAGCTCTGGTGTCACCTGCCTGCAGAAAACCATGACCCCATCTGTCCAGGTGGCCACCTTCATAGCCAAGTGCCCAGGCCCCGTCTGACTGCTCTTGACACCTGCAGACCCCAGAACCAAGATGCATCCTCTCTGGAGGCTCCTTGTTCTCCTCCTGGGATCATTGACCTTGCCCTCAACACTGTTTGAGCAGCCTTGGCCTGGCCTGGCCGCAGTCAACACAGACAGCAAATCCACCCTGGTGAGAAGTAAGCTCAGCCTGATGCTCAGCCTACCATCCATGGGTGAGGGCAGGGTGGGGCACAGCCTGGACACAGCCACTGACTATTGAGTGATTTGGGGTCAGGCCCTTATCTTCTTTCTTTCTTTTATTTTTTTTAGATGGTAAGTACCGAAAATTGAGATTAAATTAATGATATGCCGATTCATAGCACATCATCATTACCATAAATCACTGCAAGGTCCCTCTTTTGTTTTATTCTACATTATTTTCTCTCTTTCTCCCTTATCCTCACTCAAACTCCCCTAGAGCCTTGGCAGTTATCGCAGCATGCTTCATATATGTATGTAACTCTATCTGTAACCCTTACAGGCCATGTTTTGACATATGTAAATTGTTCTGACATGTTGCTCATTCTGGTTTTTAACTTTTCTCTCCCCACTATGCTGATAAAATTTATGTTGCTTTGGCTGGTACAGAGAGATTCATAAGGTTCATCTACTTCCATTTAATTGGCTATTAAGGTGGAGATGGACACCTAGGTTGCCTTTAACTTCCCACTATTGTAAACGACACTGAGATGAACCTCCTTGGACATGTCCTTGTTATGACATGTGGGAGAATTGCTCTGGGATGTACCCAGAGGGCAGAAGGTGTGGTCCTAAAGTGGATGTAAGCTGAATTTAACTAAAGTTGCCGGAATCCTCTCTAGAATGGCTATGCTGGTCTACATTCACTCCAGGAATAAGTGAGCATCCCAGCCTCTCCACATTCCCCACCACCATCAACCAGCACCGTGACAACAAGATGCCCTGGAGGGAGAACCTTAAGCAACAGACATTTATTTTCTCATAGTTCTGGAGGCTGAAAGTCCAAGTTCAAGACACTGGCAGGGGTGGTTTCTGGTGAAGCCTCTCTTGCTGGCTGGCAGATGGCTATCTTCTCCCTGTGTCCTCTCCTGGTCTTTCAGAGAAAGAGAACTCTGCTCCCTCTTCCTCTTCTTCTGAGGACACCAGTCCTCTAAGATTACGGCTGACTCTGTGACTTCTTTTAGCCTTATTTACCTCTTTGAAGGCCCTTTCTCCAAGTACAGTCACACTGGAGGGACAGAGAGACACAATTCCATGTGAAACACTATCTTTCTAATTTCCTGCCAGTCCGGCAGGGAGTTGAGTGATAGCTAATTGTTTTAGTTTGTCTTTACCTGATGAGTGGGAAATTTGAGCATCTTACATAATTTATTAACTGTTTTGATTTCTTTGACTTCTTTGTTCTTATCTTTTGTCCCTTCTTCTACTTGATTTCCTAGGGGTTTTTTTAGCCCTCTTTGAATTTGAGGAAATATTAATTTACTCCTTATATTAGTCCCTTCTCAGATTTAAGTAGAATTAATAATACAGCTATCCCTTGGTATCCGTGGCGTATGGTTCCAGGATCCCCTTTGGATACCCAAATCCCTGAATGCACAGGTCCCTTTTATAGAAGTGTGCAGCATTTGCATAGAACCTATGCATATATTCCCTAGTACTTTAAATCATCTCTTGTTGTTGTTTTTGTTAGGTGCTGTGGAGTCGGTGGTGTCCGACTCAGAGACTCTATGTACAATAGATGAAACACTAGTGTTGTGCTTCTCTGCTATTCATAGGGTTTTTAATGGCTAGTTGTTTTCTGAGAGTGGGTTGCCAGGTTCTTCTCCAAAGCCTGTAGCACCTGGTGTTCCCAGGTGATCTGCTGTTCAAGTACTAACCAGGTGTGACCCTGCTTAGCTTCTGAGATCTGATGGGATCAGGCGCCACAGTGGTACAGCTGGAGATAAATCACCTCTAGATTATTCATAATACCCAATACAATGTAAAATGAGATGTAAATAATTATTATATAGTATTATTTAGGAACAATGACAAGAAGAACATCTGTACATGTTCTGCACGTGATTCTTTTCAAATATTTTTTACCTTTTTTGATTGAATCTGCAAATGAGAAAGCTACCGATATAAAGGACTGACCCTATTTCTCCCAAGCTTTCATTTACTAACTTTTTTGAACATAAATGATTCAAATTCATCAGTATCTCACCTTATGGTTTGTGTTTGGAGAGTCTTAAGACTTTGCCCCATCCCAGACATATTCTACTTGACTTTTTCTATAGTTACAGTTGTAACTTTCACATTTGGGGCATTTATCCACCTGAAGGCTGTATGTCTGTATGTGTAAGATAGTAATCCAGCTTCACTTCCATCCATATAATGAGTCAGTTCCCACAGCCCATTTACTAAATGATCAAATTCCTAAATCCAAGGATTCCCTTCTGCACTCTCTACACTGTATATGCATGTCTGTTTCTACACCAAATAATAGAACACTTTAAGTACTGCATCTTTGCAGAACACTATTTTATCTGGTAGACTTTTACTTTTCCAAATTTTAGTGTGTTAAGTTTTTTTAAAAAAATTAATCTGGAAATTTGATTGGGGTTACATTGAACTTGTTTGTAAATTTAGAGAAAATAGATACTTTGCAATGTGAGGCCCTGGCCACTCAATCATAAACATAGGATATCATTTAAAGTATTTAGATTTTACTTTACATCCCACAATAGAATTTTCAAGTCTTATAAAAATTTTGAGAGTGATTTGTTGATTCCTAGAGCATTTACAGTTTTTGTTGCAAAACAAATGCTGCCTAATTTTCCTATTATATTTTCAGTTGGTGTTGTTGGTACAGCTGAGAACTCTTGATTTCTGAAAATTAATCTGATGTCCAGAAATTTTGCTGACCTCCTACAGTTCTCATAGCTTGTCTTTGCTGTTGCTGCTGTTGTTGTTAGATTTTCTATCTAGAGGATTCATCATTTGCAAATAGTGACAATTTTATCTTTTCTCTTATACTTCCTCATGCTCCCTTACACTTCCTGTGCCTTTTGCTTATCTTGCATTGTAGCCAGGGCTTTCAATAAGAATGGAAATGTACTTGGAATTCTCCATTAAATAGGATATTTTCTTTAGGTTTTCAGAGTATAGTTTAGATTGCTTTAAGGCAGGACTTTGGGTTTCTTTCTTTCTTTCTTTCTTTTTTTTTTTTTTCAGTGCTGAAGAGGGGAGGTTGAATCCAGGGCCTCACATGCGCTACACACTTGCTGAACCCTGAGCTGCACCCCTAGGCCCCTTTTTAAATTATTTTGAAACAAGGTCTTGCTAACTTGAACAAGCAGCCTCTAGCATTGAACTCTCAATGCTCCTGCCTCAGTTTTGCAAGTTACTGGGATTACAGACATGCAGTACAGCACCCTGCTTCTTTCTTTGTTTTGAGAGGTCTCACGATATAGCCCAGCTGGCCTTTAACTCTGGATCTTCCTTCCCCAACTTTCCTAGTGCTGGGATTTCAGGTATGCGCCACCATTCAGGTTTTCAAATATGTTGGTGGGTAGCTGTGGGTCCAGGTATCCTCCTTGGTACAATGGTTGCAGTTAGAATATTAGTCCATGAGGTTGTTTTCAAGGCTTAAATGAAGTGCTGTATTGACTGTGAATATATTTATCACTATGATCCCCTCCCATGTACCAGGGTACTTACTGCAAGTAACAGACTCAACCTGCTTAACCAAAAAGTTGTCATTTCCTAGGACTCCAAGGCATAGGTAGGACTAGCTTCAGATTTGATTCCATCAGCATCTCAAAACTTCCATCCATGCTGGGTTTTGTTTCTTTCTCAGCTCTGCTATCACCATGGTTTCATCCTCAGGCTGATTCCCAGCATGGTAGGAAAATGGTGGCCAGTGGCCATCACAGCTACAGGCTGTCCTGCTCCTTTCCAACAAGAGAGAGGAAGAACCCTTCCCCGTGAACATGGAACATAGACCTTCTGTTTAGTTTGATAGTGCCAGTTTGGGCCACATGCCAACTCTGAGCCTCAAAAAGTCTCTGAAGTGTGAACCACACAATGATGGCTCAGGTAATCAATAGCCTCGTCTGGATCAGGAATTGGAGATGTGCCTGAATCAAATCAGCAATCAAATTTGAAGGACTGGGTGGATGAATAGATGGATGGATGGGAAGGTAGGTGGAGGGGAGGATGGGTGGGAAGTTGGGCAGATAGGTGGGTGGTGGGTAGATGGTGGGTAGATGGCTAGAAGGATAGTTGGATAGATGGATGGAAGGATGGATAGATATTAGATTGGTAACCACTGGTGTCTGTTGTTGTTGCTATTGTTGTTGTTAGGTGTCATTGAGTCAGGTTTGACTCACAGCCACCCTATGCACAACAGAATGAAAGAGGCACTATATCTGACAGTTCTTCTCTGCTATCTACAGGTTATTCAATAGCTGGTTGTTTCAGGAGTGGGGTGCCGGATCCTTCTCTCTTTTTTGCAGTGCTGAGGATCAAACCCAAGTCCTCAGAACATGCAGAGCAGGCACACTACCAACTGAGCTAAACTGCAGCCCCACTGGTATCTGGTGTTTAAAAATTCCCAAGGGCCATTAGCATCATTAATCACAAACTGCTAAGAGGTCAAGGCATATCTGTAGTTCTATTCTATTCTTGAAACTATCTGTTTAAGGTATATGTCTCCTACTAGACAGAAAATGGTTCATGTCCTTCATACCCAGCACAAGCTCTACACTCAGTAAATGCTCAATAAATATTTGTCAGATGGATGAATGGGTGAGTGGTCTCCCTGTTCCTCAGAAGAACCTGGTGAGGTGGCTATGTTACCACCCTTCCTATGTTGCTGCTGTTGTGTGCCGTCGAGTCGTGTCCAACTCATAACGACCCTCATAGGGTTTTCAATGGCAGATTGTTTTCAGGGTTGCCTTGGGAGTGGGTTGCCATGTCCTTCTCCCATTTTTGTGGTGCTGGGAATCGAACTCGGGACCTCAGAGACTGCAGAGTGGTGCTCTACCAACTGAGCTAAATCCCAGCACCCTTCTTATATAGATGAGGAAATCAAGACTTGGAGAGGTGACAGAGCAAAATTTGAACTCGGCTCTATGGCACAGACACACTTTCTCAAGTGTGGGCTACAGAAACAAAGGATACTGAAAGGAGGCCTGCGGCTGGACCCCCTCCCAGGCAGAAGGTTCTGCAGCCCAGAGAGGCAGGACGGGGCATGCCTGCAGCTTTGAAAAATCCCCTCTTTTAGGGCTTCATTCTTTTCTGCTGAAATCTCCACCGGATCCTGCCATTGATCCCAAGTACAGTGCACAGTAGTTTACACTTACTCGGTTCCTATCTATCCGCCTGTTTCCCTGGCTGTGCCATGCCAAATATCCATCTCGTGTGTTAGCTCTGGGGGAGCACCATGGCTGGCTTCTCCCCAGAACATCTTGGTGTGGCTGTTGCCTGCCGGGCCCTCTACAGCATTCACCTTGGCTTCTCACATCCGTCTTTCACACAGGGCAAGTGGATCTCAGTGGGGGGAGTGGATGTAGGCTGATGTGCTCTCTGCCACTGAGTGGTTGGTCCTGCCACCACACTCCTACCTCTGCATCCCTCACCTTTTCCACAACAATGTGTAAGTCACTGTCCCTTGTCCATTTCCAGTCATTTCCCAGGGCCTCATGAAGCATGATGCAAAGGGCCGAATCCAGAACATCCACCTCCTGAACAGTCTGAGTATCTCCAGGCAGATGGCCCCAGGACTCGTGGGCTGGCTCATCGGTGGTATGAAACTCCAGCAGCAGCAGGGCATCAGGTGAGACTCAACCCCCACCCCTGGCAGTGGGGCTCTCTTATGGAGCTCTGGGTCAGAGGGCAGACCTGGGAGGATGGGGGTGCAAGACCTGCAAAGGGGAGGGACGAGAGACTGGGAGAAGAGAAGGCAAAAGGCCTAGAGTGAGGACAAGTGGGGCCCCATGCAAGGAGCCATCTGGGGAGGTTGCAGAGCAGGGCAATTAATAGGGACAGCTAGGGAGCTAATGTGTCTGCATTCAAATCCTGGCTCTGCTCTTGCAGAAATTGCTTGGCCACTCTGGACGCTCATCTATGAAGTGGGTACCCAGAGCACATCTCGGGTAAACATCTGGTTTGTCAGATGAGGCCAGAGCTACATTCAGGTATCTGGGTCCCTCCTCTATTGCTCAGTAGCTGTGTAGCTCTGGGCAAAGCATTGGGGTGCATTAAACTTCAGCCTTGAGCCCTCATCCGTGAGACAGGCATAGTGTGGGGGCACTGGGAGCTCTGAGAACCCGCACATAACTTCTCTGGTGCACATGGTGGATACCTGACGCTTGGCAGCTGTGATTCATCTCACCCCACTGGACCTGTCCTGCTTACACCCATTGCCATCCTGTTCCATCAAACACATGCAGGGCTCTTCACCTCTCAGATCTCCAAGCCACCCACAGGCAGCACCGTTGTTCCACCTGCTGTGCCCTTGAATGCCCTTCTCTTTGATTTGAGCCCTTTACTGTCTCCACGTGAATGAGCACCAGTGGTCACATCGGGGTTCACCCATGAAATGTGCAGCCCCAATCACCTCCCTTTTATTCCTTTAACAAATGCTCCAGTTATTCATTGAGCCCCTACTGCCCACCAAGACTCGGGCTGGGAGCTGGGAATGCATCTGTGGAGATGGCCTATGGCCACTGCCCCTTTGGATCTTGCCTTCTAATTAAGGAGATTGGCCATAGAAAGTAAATAAATCATTTCAGGTGGAGGGACTTGTAAGGAAGACAAACTTAGCAAGGTTAAAGGGGGGGCACTGATCAGGAGGATCTTTCTAAAGATGTAGCCCTTGAGCAGAAACTTGAATGAAGAGAAAAAAAGCAATCAGCATGAAGGATGGGGGACAGCAGGCTGGGCAGAGGGGGTTGTAGATGCAAAGGCATGAGGTAAGAAAGAGATTGGTGTGCATGAGGGCAAGTCGTGAGTGGCTGGCTGGGCAAGGGGTGGGTGATAGGAGATGAGGCTGCCGAGGCAGGTAGGGCCAGACTCCACAGGCCTTGGGATCCATGAGGTGGAGATTGGATTTTTTCCAAGAGCAGTGAGAAACCAGGGGAGAGTGGGGAGTATGAGGGCCCCTGGGGCTGCCTTGGGGAAAAGAGTCTATAGAGAGGCCAAGATCATGGCAGAGAGCCCAGGTAGGAAGAGGTAACATGATCTAGACCAAGTGAGGGCAACAGAAGCAGTCAAGTTCAGGACGTGTTTTGCAAACACAGCCAGTATGATTTGCGGATGGGTAGAATGTTGGGGGAGAGGTGGGGAGCAGCTAAAGACAGCACCCTGGGTTTGGGCCCCCAGCAGATGGGGGCGCCTGGGCTTAGAGCAGGACCGGGACCTGGCTATGGGTTGGACAGTGCCATTCATGTGGATCTGTCTGGGCACCCTGGGATGCTGGCAGCCCAGGGCTCCTGTGTCTGCTCTGGCCCATCTGCGGCAAGAGCTGATTCCAGACCCCACTGCTGGGCCCTCTCTGCAGGCAGGCCAGATGGGTTTCTCAGCACAAAGCCTTCCTGTTCTGTTGACCCTCACCTTCGCCGGGCCTTTGCTCTTTCCTATGCAGTGTCAACATCACCAATGTGTGGCTGGACTGCACTGGGATCCAGATGTCTGTCCTTAAGGAATGGTGCTCTGCAAACATCTCACTTGCATTTGACATTGAATTGAGACTGTGAGTCTTACTGAGGCGGCACCTGCAAGGCACTGTGTCTCCTACTTGGGGGCCTGGGACCTGGAGGGAAATGGCAGCCGGAGACATCCAGATCTTTCTGACCCCAACATGAATTCAAACCCTGGCTTCTGAACTCACTCACTGTGTGACTTTGAGCAAATCACTTCACTTCTCTGAGTCTGAAATAGAGATGACTGTCATTATCAGTGGAGTCAGTCAGGTCATTTGCTCATTTAAACTATGTGAGTTCATTACTCTGGGCTCGATAGAAAAAAGGAGAGAGCCACTTTGACCACTGCCTCACCATCTTCTCATTACCCTTTTGTTTGATTGTCCTTTTAACATCCATGGTCCCAAGAAAAGGGAGGCCATAGCTAAATGGGAAATATTTTTAAAATAGAGATTAACTCTCAACTCTTGAAATTTCAAAGGCTCCTAAACTGGTCTACTTAGGGGATTTTCAAAAGTCACTCGAGTCAGGACTGTGGCTCAGTGGCAGAGTATATGCTTAGTATGCCAAGGCCCTGAGTTGCATCCCTAGCCCCCCCCCCAAAAAAAATATATAAATTAAATGTCACTCTGGTGGGATGCTGTGGCACATGCCTGTAATCCCAAAAACTCTGGAGCCTGAGGCAGGAGGATCAGGAGTTTGAGGCCAGAGGCAGACTGTGTAACTTAGACCTTCTCTCAAAATAAAAAATAAAAAAGGGGCTGGGGACATCGCTCAGTGGTAGAGCACTTGCGTAGCATGTGCAAAGCCCTGGGTTCCATGCTCCAGTGCTGGGGAAGGAAGTCACCCTGGCTAACAGCTGTTTTCCTCTTAACCGCTGACCTTGGGGTTTAACTGGGCCTGGCTTGTTGGGAGGACTCAGAACTGTTCACTGCCCATCTTTGCCAACAGGCTGCTCCCACCACCTCCCACACTTTTTCTCTCAACTCCTTTCCTGCCTCCTCCTCCTCTCTCACCTGCAGACCCTTCAATAACAACATCATCAAGACGCATGTGTACATGGGCCTCACCAAGGAGTTCTGGCTGGAGAAAGATGAGTTTGGCCGGAGGGAACTGGTGATGGGCAAGTGCCACATGGAGCCCAGCAGTGTTGGCATGACAGTCCTCACTGAGTAAGGCCTCTGCTGCCCTGGCACAGCCTCTGCCTGACAGGCAGGCTGCAGACTCAAGTCCTCACCTCCTCCTAATGAGTCCAAAACAGACTTCAACCCTTCCCCAGGACCTGCTCCCCTCGTGTCCCCATGCATTCTCTACCCTGCTACCCCCCACTCCCCACAGAAGCCAGGCTTCCTTCCCTCTTGCCTCACTCCATTCTCCACCTGCTGCAGAAGGAACTTTCCAAAGTAGAAATCTGGTCCTGCTCCAGCCCCAGCTCCAAAGCCTCCAGTGGTTCCCAAACACCCTCAGGATGAAGAGCGATTTTAAGAATGTCATTCAAACCCCACTTGTCCTGTCTCTTGTCCGCTTCTGCAGCCTGTTACCCTCCAGCCCCCTGGAAAAACCCATTTTTTCTACCACCTACTATGTATTTCATGCCCCTGTGCCTTTGCACAGGCTGATCCATCTGCCCAGAAGGTCTTCCTATCTTCCTAAAACACATCATCACTCATTCGACCATCTATTTCCCAAGAGTCTTCTATGTACCAGGCTCCTTTCCTGATGCTAGGGACACAGGGGAGAACAAGACAAAAATGAGAGCTTCATGATGCTCTGGGGACTGGATGACTGAATGTCCAGTTCTACAGGTCATGAGTCTGTTAGGGGAAAGGTTGTGCTGCTTTATCTCTACAATTCCAGAAGGCAGAACAATTAAGACCCCAGCAGATGTCTGCTCATTTATGCATTAGGTGTTCATTGGCTACCTAGACTGCACCAGACATTCTCGGCAGGCCAGTGTAGAGGAAAGACCGTGAACTCTGGTGCTCTCCTGACATGGCTCTCATAAAGTTGGCATTTCTTTGCTGTGTGTCCTTGGACAGATCACATCACCTCTCTGAGTTCCCCTTAGACTATTACTGACAACACCACCTCTTACATAGAGCCAGACAATGATTAAAGACTATAAATTATACTCAGTGGTTGGTATAGGTCTTGCCTGGATTGATCCACTCTGTTTTATCCACCTACCTCTCTTCCCAGGGTAATCCCACCTAAGATAAGACATTTTTTCCGCAACTTCAAAGAGAACCTGGGAAAAATCATCCCACATCTCGTAGAAAATGAGGTAAGTTTGGGAGAAATACTTGCACCACGGGCATCCTGGGGCCTGAAGGTCAGACACACGTCTGGCCAGTTTAGTAGAGGATTCCAAACCTTGGGCTTTAGAACCTTGTTTTGCTATCAGACATGTTTCCTTAGGCAAGGGACTCAGCCTCCCTGAGCTTAGCTCCCCACAGGAAGCATGGGTCCCATCCCAGTTCCTGTCTCCTAGAGTCTCCCTGAGGACCTGGGGATCAAAAGCCTGGACTCACTGTGCGCAGAACCTAGTGTGTAATGGGGGCTCAGTGTAGAGCCCCTCCTGCCCCTGGTCCTGCTGGGAACCCTGTAGTACTGCTCATCCCTGCCTCTTGTGCTCCAGGGTTCCTTCACTGGCCCCCGGCCTGACCCTCCTCTCTGTGCTTGTGGCCCAGGTGTGTCCTCTGATGGGTGAGATCCTCAGGCAGCTGGATGTGAAGCTGCTGAAAAGCCTCATAGGTGAGTGTCAACTCCATCTCAAGGGCCTCCCTGGGATGGGCAGGTGCTGAATGCGGGACCCCGCTCCTGGAGCCTCTGCTGAGGCCAGCTAGAGGACAGCTACATAGGCCATGAGAACACATCACAGGGGCCCCTATTGTGATGCCATTGTGGCCCCCCAGAAGAGCTGGGACAACCCTGCCAAGTCACCAGAATCTTTAGGAGACCAGAGATTCCGGCTTCTCCCAAGAGCTCCTCCCAATCCAGGAGGAAGCCCTGGCCCACCCCAACCCCAGCCACCCCTGCTCCAGCGGGTAACCAGCCTCAGGACCTGCCCTCAGGAGCTCCCAGTGTTGAGAGCAGAGGACAGGAAGCGAGTCATTCGATGGGACTTGGAAAAAGGGATGTGAGTGCTCCTGGCACCAGACCTTGGAGGACAGAGTCCCCTTCAGTGCAGATCTGGGGCATAGAAGGGTCAGCTGGGGACTGAAGTTGCCCCTTCTCATTTCATGACAGGTAGCTGCTCAGAAACATGACCAACCCAGGTTCCAGGCAAGTTCCACATGCCAGGCTCGGGGGTTCCTCCCATTGCCTGCTGTTGATCAAAAGGAAAGTCCGTCTGTGGGGGCCTCACATCTTCCTGGGTGTGGGGCTTTGGCTGCCCCTAGAAACTTGGCCCCTGTCCTCTCCCACAATAAATTCCAGCTCTGAAAGGTACACTGGTCCCCTCTGCCTGGGCCTTGAGAACAAATATCCTTACATTTGGGCATCAGCCAGAAATGCCAGAGACAGACCTCTTGGCCTGTCTTTCCCGGCCACCCCTTTCTTATCACTGCTGAGAGGGCCCTGAGCTTCCCCACTCCCTCATTTGTTCACCCATATTTTTTGAGCACTTACTGTTGGGGTCCGCTCCAGCCTGGCAAGAGATCATGGAGCTTCACCTCAACACCAGTTTGCTCAGGGACCCTTGGGAGTGGGTAAAAGCTGGTCAGTGGCGCCAAGAAGGACCTCAGGAGCCTTCTTATATAAAACAGGAACTTTATTTTTTAATTAAATTAAATTAATTAATTAATTAATTTTTTGCAGTGCTGAGGGTCGAACCCAGGGCCCGTGCTTGCATACTTTGCAAGTGCTGGACTACTGAACTGCCCCCACCCCAGCCCATTTTTTTAGTTTTTGAGACAGGGTCTCGCTAAATTATGCAGACTGCCTCTTGTCTCGAACTTGTGATTCCTCTGCCTCTGCCTCTGGAGCCACTGGGATTATAGGCGTGCGCCACTGGGCCTGGCTAAACAGGAACTTTATTCAGCTGCTCCTCTGCAGGACAGTCTACTGCTTTCCAGCTGACAGCACAGGTTACTGCTGCTATGATGGAATAGCAGCTGTGTATCAGAGCAACAAACAGCTCTGATGTCCTCTCTGGCTGCGCTGAAGGTCCGGTGATGTTACCTCTCGCCAGTCATCTTCTCCTCTCATCTCCTCCCTGGCACAGAGGGATTGAGAGCTTTTCTTGGCTTGCTTGAGGTCTTTCTTGACCTTAGAGTCTTGCCTCTCGGCAGCTTGATTAAAGGTATGGATGATTGAAGTGGCGAAGTCAGGTGTAGGATGTAATAACCAGAGTCAAGGTGATTGGAAAGAAAGAAAAGAAAGGACCCTTGGGGTAGTCAGTGGTCTGCTTATATACACCCTAAGTGGGAGTGTGGACCAATGTGCCAGGAGGAGCAGCTCTCCATGTGAGGGCTTGAAAAAGTGCACTTATGATTGGAGAGTCAGGTGCAGACTGGACCAATCACTGAGCTCTCCTTAATAACCAATTGGATAGTTCTGGGATGCCAATCAGGCTGAAAAAGGCCACACCAGAGCTGGGCTGTTTGGTTAAGGGTTAAGGGTAACCAGATGTGGCAGAAACAGGGCAAGATCTGGGAAGGGGCCAGACCTTGGCCCGAACCGAGTGGGCCTTGGCCCTGGCGTCTTCCCGATCTACCTCAAGGGTGTCCAGATAATTCCCAACAACTTACTATGTACCAACACTGTTGCTGGGCTCCCAGCAGGTGTAGAGAAAGAGTGAAAGGGTGGAAATACAAACACACCGCTGCCAAATAGACATGCACTTACACTAGATTCAGCCCTATGAAGACTCTGCATGGCATGGTGGCCAGGGAGTCCCCAGCCCTCAGCATGGGGCTGGCAGAGTGTGAGCTTAGCAAAGATGTGGGGTGAGGTGGGCAGATGAATCCTGTGTTTGATACAAAGCGCACATCATCTGCAAAGAATAAAAGGCCTGGCAGGATGCAGAGCCGTACATGGCTGGTGGGAGAGAAACCAGGCCCCCACTTCAGGAAACCGACAGCATCAATGGAAGCTGAACATCTGACTGCTCAATGGCATGGCAGGTCCACTGCGAGCTGCACACACAGCACTCACAGGTGCATCTAAAGACAAGGGTGCTCGTAGTGGCGATGCTCATCATAGCCTCAAAGTGACATTGCCCCCTAAATGCCCATCAAAAGAGTGGACAGAACGGCCCCTATCTTGTGGGATAGTCACCCAGTGCCATGCCTCAAAGTAATGAAAATGACCTTGAACTTCACCCAGCCACCTGGATGAAAGAGCACATGTTGCGTCTCCTGTAGATATGAAGCTCAAAAAGCAAAACGAATGCGTGGAACTGGAGGTGTAGGTAGAGGCTGCCTTCGGGTTTCATGACCTGGAAGGACTTCTAGAGAGCCGGTCACCATCTATTTCTCCACCTGGGTGCTGGCTATGGGGAGAAGCGTTCAGTTGATGAAATCTCATTGAGCTATTTTTTGTGTGCATTTTTCTTAGGTGTAACATGTTTTAACCACTTTTAAAATAAAAAATATTTACCATGCAGCCTGCCTCTGAGGAGGGCATGGAGAGCCTTTTGCAATGGTTTTTGTATGTGTGTGTTTTGGTTTTGTTTCTGTTTTTTTTGTGTGTTTTATTTTTTGCAGTACTGGATGGGCCTCATGTATCCTTTGCAAATGGCCAACCACTGGGCTGTACCCCCTGGCCACATTTTATTCTTTATTTTGAGTCAGTGTCTCACTAAGTTCCACAGGCCATCTCTGGCCTCTAACTTGCGATCCTCCTGCCTCTGCCTCCTGAGTCGCTGGGATTACAGATGTGCGTCTCCATGCCCAGCCCACTTGCTATATGTTCAGCACTTGCTAAATGGAAATGTTTATTAAGTGTCATTTAATTCATTGTTAATTACTTGGCTACTGGCTATTCAATTATTAAATATCAATCCCCACCCTTCTCCACCGAGAGTTGACAAATCAAGGGAAACTATCACAAACATAATACTAGTAGCACACGCATAGTAAGCACGTGGTATGTGCCCAGCTTGGTGCTCAGAGAATACAGGCAGGGTGCTGTTAATGCCTCACAGCAACGCCATGAGATGCAGAGCTGTTATCCCAATTTATGCACCAGAACGAGGCTCAGAGAGAGTCACTTGCCCATGGTCACACAGAGAGAAAATGACCAAGCTGACTGTACTCAGGCAGCCAGATTCTAGGGCTCACACTCTCATGCCCCGTGACTCCTTTCTTGGGTATTCCCTCCCTGCTTCTAACACCCCCTTCTAGTCCTCATCCCACATGCACTGAGGGGAAAATGATGAAATCTGTTCTCAGCTGAAAGGTTGGGCTCAAACAAGGAAGTGTCAACAGCTCAGAGAGAACAGGGTGAGACGTCTTGTCTCCATCTTTCATTTCAAACTCCCTAATCCAAAATTCTTCACCTCAGATTTGCAACCCTAAACGCCTGGGTTCCACCGACTCCACTTGATGGCTTTGAGTTTCTGGGCTTCTTCCTGCTCATGAGTCAAAGAGCAAACACGGGAGGCTGGGTCAGCAAAGTGGCCTGGTCCCTGCAAAGGCAGCTTTTGTCTGCATTCCTCCTGCCCCTCCTGCGGCTCTGGGGCTTCCTCAAGATGCCTCCCCTGTGTCTCGAATTTTGTTTTCATTTGAAATTTCACAGAGCTGTAGATTCATTACATTTTCTCCTGAAAGGGCTTGTTGAACCATGGGCCTCTCTGATGATATTGGGATCCACAAGGGGAAGTGGTTTAAGCAGAAATTCAGCCCCAAATATTCAGAACCTCTGCGCCTTATATGTTCCATGCCCTGATTTGGAGCTGGGTATGGAGTGAGGAACTACATTTTTTTGTCTCAAATATTAACCTTCCCTCAACCCCAGAAAGTAGGTGGTGGTAACTCCATGTTACAGGTGAGAAAACCAAGTTCAGAGTGGGGAAGCATTGAGTAAGTTCTGTGGATTTGCTGCATGGCTAACCATAATGAATTGTGCACTTAAAATCTGCTATGGGGTAGATCTCATGTTAAATGTTCTTCCTACGATACAATTCTTAAAAATTATAAAGAAGAAGCCGGGCACGGTGGCGCACGCCTGTAATCCCAGCAGCTCGGGAGGCGGAGGCAGGAGGATCGCAAGTTCGAGACCAGATGCAGTCTACGTAATTTAGCAAGACCCTGTCTCAAAAAGTAAAAAAATGGGCTGGGGGCGCAGCTCAGTAGTCCAGCACTTGCAGAGCATGCAGGCGTGAGGCCCTGGGTTCAACCCTCAGTACCACCAAAAAAAAAAAAAAAAAAATTTAAAGAAGGAGGAGGAAGAAGACGAGGAGGAGGGGGAGAGGGAGGAGGAGGAAGAGAAGGAAGCATATTGCTTGGGTTTGGAATGCAGAGCCGTTGGATGTTGCAGCCCATAGGAAGGCCCCAGAGTAAACAGCAGGAGCTTTCTGACCTGAAGACCATGTGCAAACTTGCTCTTGAAGAGCACTGAAGTTAGACAGTCCCAAACGATAGTCTGGCTTTACCTTTTCCCAGCTGAGGGAGTCCCCAACAAGTCACTGCCCTCCCTGAGCCTCAGTTTCTCCAAATGAATAAGCTTGACACATGTCGGAGTCCTTTGACAACTCGATTCTGTCCTTTAAATATGGGGCCTAAAGCCGAGCACAGTGCTGCACACCTATAATCCCAGCAACTCAGGAGGCAGAGGCAAGAGGATCATGAGTCGGAGACCAGAGCCACCTTGCATAACTTGGAGAGACCCTGTCTCAATTTAAGCAATAAGAATGTGGCTGGAGTGCAACTCAGTGATAGAGTCCTTGAATGTATGTGCAAGCCTGGGTTCAGCCCCCCAGTACCAGAAAAAGATTGAACCTATGCAGATTGGAGATATAGCTCAATGGTAGTGAGCTTGCTTAGCATGCACAAAGTCCTGGGTTCAATCCTTAACATCATCCCCACCAAAAACATAAACACACACACACACACACACACACACACACTTCCCATTCTTTAAGGACCACTATTCTGCTCTTCTTCTATGAGATGGATTTTTTTTAGCTTCTACAAATGAATGAGGATGTGTGGTATTTATCTTTCTGAGCCTTGTTAATTAACTCTTTAAAAATCCCATGATTCACACAACACAAAATATAATCACAATCTAGGAAAGAGAAAGAAAAGGGCGTCACCCACCATCTCATGGAAACACTTTGGAACCACCTCAGTGTCACTGTGTGGGCAAACAACTCTGGAAATGTTAGCTGTGCGTCCTTCCGCTGGTTTCTTGCTACTCTTGATCCTTCCCGGCTTGGGGCATGGAGCATGGAGGCCCTGGGCCTGTCAGGAAGGGCAATTTCACCAGAAGCAGAGAGAAGGCATTTAAGTTTTCAAAGCATGGGGCTTTGATGCACCCATGGAGACATAGAACAGAACAGGGGTTGCCAGGGGCGGCATGAAGAGAGGGTGCTTGGCAATGAGGGAGATGTTCTGTACCCTGGCTATTCTGGTGGCTACATGAAACCCTCCCGGGGTGAGAATTCACAGAACTGGACATCACAACAAAAACCACTTTTATTGTATGTCAACTTGGTGTGTGGTTTTAAAGCCTGGGTTTGGGGACTTTAGACCTTGAGGCAGAGATGTTGAGAAGAACACATGAAGAAGGATGTGAAGCAAGGGTTCCTGGCACCAAAGACGGAACCAGGTTGGGTTAGGGGAGCTAGAGAGTCCAAAAGAAACTGAGGTGAATTCAGTCCCGGTGGGTCCAAAAAGCGCTGTACACCTGCGTGCACATGTACACGTGCCCGCAGACCTCAGTGTAGAGGGGGCTCAGAAAATCCCACATGAATATTCGGGATAGAGAACAAAGGGCATCTGTGCCAATGTCCTCACGCAGAGCTGGGAGAGGTGACCCCAGGAAGAGACGGTGAACAGGAGTGTCCTGGTGGGTCCAGGCAGCCAGGTTGGGACAGCTTGCACAGTCATGCCTGAGGCCAGAGGAACTGAGGATGAGAGACAGTTCTGTGTGTTCTGTGTGTCCAATGATAGGGGAAGGGAAAATGCTAAATATGAAGAGGGAGCTGTGGCATCTCAACAATCTAGGGGCTCAATGGTACGTACTTCCAGGCAAGGACAAGGCAGTCTCCTTTGGGCACCTTGGCACAAATGAAGCCCTGGAGCAGAAATGAGACCCCAGGGGAAATGACAAAGTTCCCGTTACTGAGCAAAATGGCATTTGAAAAGGTAGGTAAGGTGGGAGAATGTGTGCACACCTGAGTTTATGAAGAGAGATTCATACTGGCTCCCCAGGCTTGAGGGCCCCACAGCCCTCAAAGGTCGATAATATCTTCTCCCCTTCTTACAGATGAAAAAACTGAGGTTCAGGGACTGGAGTGACTTGCTCAGGGTCACATGATTTGAAGTAGTGACTGACTTGTTCTGTTTTCTACCATAACACACACCCAGGCCCCTGATTTGAAAGCAGAGGGTGTCACATTACGAACTGGCGACACAAACTGAGCTCCATTCCTTGCCTTATCTGCCTCTGTTTCCCCACAAGAATCAAAGCAACCTGACCCAACTCACAAGTGTTGTAGAAAGATAGGAAGCGAAGACACTTGGAGGATGAGTGGCCCGTGCAAGCTGTGGAGAGTCCAGCAAGTTCCTCAAATGTATAATCAAGCTCAAAGCCATTGTTCCAACCCATTGGAGGCACTGGATGGACCCTCACAGGCCAGGGAGCAGGCCCAGTGAAGGCCTGGCATGAAAGGAAGGCAGAGTGGCTCACCAATCCCCACAGACACAAGAAGGCAGAGGCCAAATGGACTCCAACACTCATATGCTGTGTGGCTCTGGAAAACAGTCACCCTCTCTGACCCTTTGTCTCCTCATCAGCAGTATGAGTGATGACACAATCCACACCTGATAAAGGCAAGGCTCACCTTTGGAGAGCTCCAGCACATAGAAGGTGCTTCACAGATGTGTGTTTCTTCCTTCTCTCTCTAGTTTTTGCTGATAAGGTGGTAGGTTTTGCAGAGCAAGAGCTGCTCTCAATAGTGCATGACCTTGACCTCTCTGTGCCTCGGTGATATCATCTGCAAAAAAAAAAAAAAAAAAAAAAAAAAAGTGGTAGAGACAAATTTCTTCTGCTGGGGAAGTGTGGAAGAAAGGGGAAAGGGAGAGACAAGGAAGCTGCAGGGCCCCTTGGGAACCTGGAAAGACTTTTCCAAGACACAAGTGTGGGAAGTGTGAGAGTATGAACTTCACATATGTGGGAATCAAAGTGTGAGTGGGGGGCACCTTCACCTCCAACACAGCAATTAAGAGAAATGATGAAGAGGTCGTCTTGCCCTGTGCCAGCTGTGTAGCCTGGATCTGTCAGCCTACACTCTGAGCCCCTGTATCCCCCATGTAAAAACTCATTCCTACTCACCCAGGGCTGAGAGCACCTGGCGCAGGCAGGAGGTCAGCAGGTGTTAGCTGGCAGCATTGTTTTCTTGTCATTATTATCTGGTGCCCCATGTGTCTGTCAGCTTGTCATGCTATGGGGGCTTGTGTGTTGCTGTGGTGCTGAATGCTGTACCACCAGTATTTCAGATGCCAGCGGGGTCACCCATGATGGACAGGTTTCAGCTGAGCTTCCAGACTAAGACAGACTAAGGAGAAGGACCCGGCAGCTCACTCCTGAAACAATTAGTCATTGAAAACCCTATGAATAGCAGAGAAGCACTGTTACATATAGCACTAGAAGATGAGCCCCCCCCCAGGCTTAGAGGCATTCAAGAAACAACTGGGGAAGAGTTGCCTCCTCAAAATAAAGTTGACCTTAATGATGGGAATGAAGTAAAGTCTTTGGGACCTCCTTTTGCTACGTGGCATGACTCAAAATGAGAAGAAACATGGTGGCTGCAACAATAGCCCAAACATAACAAAAAGATTGTAAGCATGGCCCAGTGGTGGGTAGTGTTCTGTGTACATAGGGTCTCTAAAAGTCGGATCCGACCCAATGACATCCAACAACAACAGCAATTATCCAATGAGTTGAGCTCTAATTCTGCCACATCCCCTCTGGTTCACTTGTCCCCACTGGGACTCAGGTTCCTTTTCTGAAAGAATTCCCAGAGGGATTCCTTCCTCTTCCCAGGATTCTTGTGAGGACACACAGCTGCACAATAGTCATGCAGCAAGGACTCAGAAAATGGAAGATCCTGGCCTAGGATTGAGGGACATGCAGAGATGGGAGGTCAGAGGTCAGATACAGGAATATTGTGTTTGTTTCTGCTTTTTTTGTTGGTTGGCTGGTGGTTTTTGAGACAGGATCTCACTAGCCTTGAACTCACAATCCTCCTGGCTCAGCCTGCCTGGTGCTGGGATTACAGGATTGCACCACCAGGCCTGATGAGTCAGATAACAGTTGGACTTGACATTGTGTAAGTAAGAGTTCTCCAACTAGAGAAAAAGAATCGAAGCAGAGAAGGAAAAGGGTCAAGAGATGAGGTCACCGTCCTACCCGGGCTCCCCCTGGCTTCCCTCTCTAATGCCCCAAATATGATCTTCCAGCCACCTGGGAGGTGGGTCCTCGACCTCAGCCCTGCACATGAACCCGTGAAGTCTTGAATAACATCCCATCTCAAGTTTTTCTCTGTTTAACTTGTGGACCAAATAGCTGACCTGGCTCACCTGCTAATGCGATTGGCAATTATTTACTTTGGTGAGCCCTGAAAGACGTCACCAGCTTGCAGAATTCTGAATTATCTAGAAACTCATCATTCAATCTCACATTTCCTGATTCCCATGCTATAAAAGAGGCTGCTTCCCTGGCAGAAGTGAGTGGGAGAGGAGAGAGGAGACCAGGCCAGACGAGGAGAACTTGAGAGGCCCAGGTGAGCCCAGCCCTTTCTGCTGCTCCGCCACCGCCCTGGGTAACAGGAACACCAGGCTCCTTGCTCTGGGCAGGCTCTGGCAGATAGCACTTAGGGTCACTCATTGGGGGCTTTGAAGAGAAATGGGACTGGCCATCATCAAGGGCATGGGGATGGCCTTTACTCTGCTTTCTAAAGAGACTGGCAGCATTGATATAGCAATGTGTGCCAGTCACACCCTAAATCACAATCCCTAAGGCAGGAATCTTAACTTGAGGTTGCCAGTGGGAGCTGAGAAGGTGGCTATGGCCACCTGACCTCTGATATTCTGCGACTTGTGAAGGTATCTGCAAGCCATCCTGGCCTGAACTCAGACCAAAGAACCATCTCCCGGCAGGGATGGTGGCAAAGCAGTTCAGATCTCCGGTCACCTGCAGGTTTAAGCTTCTTCATCCTCTTTGTCTAAAGAGCAGGTATAAGGGGCAGTTGTTCAGGCCACCTCCAGCGATTATGTCTCCACCTGGAGATAAGTCTGATCATCATTTAATTAAATAGAGGCCTCTCAGTCAGACAAGTGTGGCCTCCCATCCACTCCCCACTGCATACTTGAGTCCCTGGGGGAAATTACTCACAGTCACTAGGCTTCTGCTTCCCCTTCCCCACCTGTACAATGCAGGTCATGATGGTGAAGATGAAATGAGCCCGTCACCTGACACAGAGAAATGCTCAGCAGTGTTAGCTGTTGTTACTAGTCACCGCTAGTGGTCTGGGGAGGAGGCAAATGAGAACCCCAGCCTCCAGGGGCAGGACAGGTAGTGGGTAGACAACTCTGACTTCCACACCACAGGGGACTTGTCACTCTGTCTACAGATGTCAAGAGAGAAGATGCTTCAAATTGGGACCCTCACTGTCTTCTGGGGGTTGCTTGTCCAGACCTTGGCCCAGCTTCAAGGTCTGCCCTTGCCCCCCTTGCCTCAGGACCAGGGCCTGCCCTTGCCTCTGGGACAGGGCCTTTCCTTGCCTTCAACTCCAGCCCTCTCCCCGAATCCCACAGATCATCTTTCTGGAAGGTTCTCAGGTGGTAAGTGAGTCTGCGACAGTCTCTCTCAGATGAGTGCACACACGTGTCCACACATATGTGCACGTGTGAGTGCAGCCACCCAATAAGCAGAGGGGCAGGGATGAGTGGGACAGAGGGTCTCAGGATTTGGGGTTGTCATATCCAACCCCCCAGAGACCCTTCTACGCATTTGCAGCTCTCAGAAGAGAGCTGCTCTCTGGGGGGCTGCTGAGCTTTCTGCAAAACCTGCCACTCCTGGACATCCTGAAGGCTGGAGGAGGCA
The DNA here is from genome assembly GCA_007922755.1 of Pedetes capensis. Classification (NCBI taxonomy): domain Eukaryota; kingdom Metazoa; phylum Chordata; class Mammalia; order Rodentia; family Pedetidae; genus Pedetes; species Pedetes capensis. Next base: position 43,209 of record VMDO01009714.1, read on the forward strand.
ATTCTGATGGCGTGGTTGGAGGTCTGCTTGGGAAACTGACTTCATCCATCCCGCTCCTGAACAACATCATTGAGTGAGTGAGTGGTCCCCACCACAGCAGCAGATCTCTCAGCTCCAGGCAGCAGCCCAGAAGGAGGGAGAGGGGTGATCTGAGCATGGAGCCAGGGCTCAGTCCTGAGACTCTCCTCCTGTCTGGCAGGGAACACTGGCCCTCTTGTACCGGTAATTGTCCCCAGTCCTGAAGCAATTTCCACGACAACCCTTCAAGATCAGCTTCATAACTTCCAATTCACAGATGGGAAAACCGAGGCACAGAGTCCAGCCTGTGCTTACAGAGCTAGCGCGACACAGTGAAGAATCTAACCCACCTGAGTCCAAAGCCAATGCCTTTCCTACCACACTGCATTTATGTTATTTTCTCTACTCGTGGAATCCCTTAGAACACAGGTGGCCCTTGAAGTAAGCAAGAGAGTATAAGCTGCCCTCCTCCATTATGACTCAGTGTGCCTAGGAGCCACATAATGGCCATGAAAGACCCCATGTGGTGTTTACCAGGAAACACCCTAGCACTGGCTAGCAGGAAGCAACCGTGGAAAGCTTGCTGCTGGTGAGCTGCCAAGGCCTGGGTCGTCGATAGGGCTGCATCAAAACCACTCCTGAGATAACCCCCACCCAGGTGCTTGCTCGATGGCCTGGAGACAGACTTGAGTTTGATTTCCAAATGTCCAGTACTTGCTAGATTCCCTGAGACTAGGGACTCAGTCTCCCTGGGCTTGGTTTTTCCATCTCTACAATGGTGATTCTAGCACCCACAGAGAGAGACTCTTAAGAGGACTGTGGGACATGGAGGTCATTCAGCACCTGGCTAGCTCAGAGAAGCCTTTCTTCAACCCTTGCTGCATTCTCCCTGACCTTCTGCTCCCTGGGGTAAAGATTGGGGATTGACCTGCTATTAAAAATCATGACAGGTTGAGTGATTTCCCCCCATAAATATTTATACAGGATACTGCAGTTACCCATATGTCATCCATTCACCCACTGACCAGTCCATCCATCCATCCTTCCTTCCTTTCATTTAAGGACTCCCTCCTCCATCTACCCACCCACATACCCATCTACTCACCCTTCCACTAACCCACAAAGTCAGGCCCTTTCTTTGTAAGGCTCTGAGGCAGCAGGCACATAACCCAGACAGATTCCTCTCCAGGAATCCTCATAGACTTGAGATGAAGAGAGGGACGTGGGGGGTGGGCAGGACCTAGTCTGGGTAGAATTTGGGAAAGACTGATATGTGGCTCAGAACTCATGTGGCTCTGAACTCATGTGGCTCTGGCTGCAAGACTTTCCTCCTGTGTTCCTCATCCTAGGTGGTCAGCATCCCCTCTGAGATGGGTAAGTTTGGGTTAAAGGTGCTTTCCAGGTTTGCAGCTACAGAAGCTAATGTTCCTCCTTTCGCCATTGCTCCCTAAACAGCATAAAGATCACTAATCCCCAGCTACTGGAACTTGGCCTTGTGCAGAGCCCTGATGGCCATCGTCTCTATGTCACCATCCCTCTGGGCTTCAGACTCAAAGTGAACACGTGAGTAGGTCCCAAGGGGGAATGGGAAGATGGCTCCCCAAGGGCTCCCCAATGGCCATGGACTGCCAAAAAGTGGGTATTTGCCTACAACTGACCTGAGCCTCCAACCTCAGCTCATTTGCTATTATGCTGAGCGTTTCTCACATGACCTCTCTGAGCCTTGGTTTCCCCTACTGGGGAGAGAGTTGAGTTCAACTATGGGCAAGGTGGACTAAGGTGAGGCTGGCATTCCTGGCAAGGAGAAATGGATGGGATGTGGTGGGGCCAGATGCCAGTGGGGCTGTCTCCTCCGCAGGCTGCTGGTCACAAGTCTGTTGGAGCTGGATGTGAAGCTGAACATCACTGCAGAGCTCTTAGTTGTGAGAGACAATCAGGGGAAGAGCCACCTGGTCCTTGGTGACTGCACCCACTCCCCTGGCAGCCTGCAAATCTCCCTGCTTAATGGGTGAGGACAGAGGGCTGGCTTCCCCACTGAGACATCATGGTGGCATGATGGCGGTATGGCTGGAAAGATAGGACAGTGGGAAAATGGATGAGTAAGAGAATAGAAGGGAAGATGGGTGAGTGGGTGGCTGGATGGATGGACAGATGGATGGTGAAGTAGTTAAATGGATAGAGGCAAGGATGGAAGGATAGATAGATGGATAATAAGAGGATGGGTAAATGCTCACTTATCCCTTGTTAGGCAGGAATGTCCAATTATATGTTGGATTAGGCAGTAAGAAATATGAGTTTAAGCCCCACTTATAGGGTAGTAGTAGGAGATGCCTCTGATAGGAATTTGAAAAGTCCTTCTCCATTTTGGGTCTCAGTTTACCTATCTCTAATTCGTAAGTACACCACGTTATTGATAGAATCCACCAACATAATAGGTGTGGACAGGTTTTGTCCACTAAGGGCCAAAATAGATAAGGGGCCTTACTGGTGGCTTATTTCAGTTACCTGTCATATGAGGAGACTGAGTCATACATAATAGCAAGAGTTGTCCATACCATGGCTGACACTTACCAGACACATATATTGTGCCTCCTGTGTCTCATCTCAGTGAATCCTCCTGACAGCTGTGTACTAGGCACTGATGCACTAATGCATGGGTAGGTTCTATGCAATCTGGTTGAAACCTGCTGTGTCCTGAACCCTGGGTTTATTCTGCACACACCTGTGTGCACACTGCTGCATAAGCGGTACGTCCCTTCGGCCAGCAACCTCACTCTTTGCCTGACATGGGTGTGAGTGAACCAAGGCCTGGTCTCCGTTGCTGGGTGCCTTGTGGGGCCTTTGCATCACACCCACCACTTTTGTCTTCCAGAGTTGGGGCCCTCCCCATTCAAAACCTTCTGGACAGCCTCACTGGGATCTTAACTAAAGTCCTTCCTGAGCTGGTGCAGGGCAAGGTAAGAGGGCAGTTGTGGGAGGCCTCAGTGCCAGGGGTCTTCGGGCTTCTCAAGCTGAAAGAGAGTCCTGGGGTAAGCTAGTTTGAGCCCCTCTGTCTGAGAAGTAAATGCCGTCCCTTGATCCATCTTTCCTTTGATCCATCTATCCCATTCCTTCTCTCCATCCCTCTCAGGGCTGGACCCTGTGCATGTCCACTTTGCAGCTAAGACAGATTGGTCTAGGCTTTGAGAAGCTCCCTGGCCAGCCCCCCGTGGCTGCAGACAAGCAGTCTTCTGGCTATGCTCAGGTGCCTCCTGCACCCAGAAACTCACCCTTCACAGAGCACTCCACGGACGTGACATCACAAATGAGCACAGAGGGCTCACTGTGGGATCAGGGGCACTTCACAACACCCCTCATGCCTTCAATGTCCATGCGTGACTCTTCATCCAGTAGATTGCTTAGAATTGAACACTTCAGACATAGAAAAATGCTAGAAAATCTCCCCAAGACTCCACCCTGGGATGGGGCTGCTCCCAGGCTCTCGCTGCAGGTGGCTCTGGGCCTAACTCTGCTCTCTGCTCTGGCTCAGGTGTGCCCTCTGGTCAATGAAGTTCTCAGCCATTTGGACGTCACCCTGTTGCATGACATTATTGGTATGTACTGCTTCTAAGCCTTCTCTCCTCCTGGGCAGGAGTGGCAACCCCCTCTCTCGGAGTTTTGTCCCTGCACACCACAGCATAGCTAGGTTCCTCTGGCCTCAATCTTCACCATTTTGGATTTCTTTGGTCCCTTGAATTATCCAGATAATTTTGAGGTAGGCAGCCTGCCTCTCTCTCAGCCTTGCCCCTGAGAACAGCTGGCTGGCAGGAGGCCTGGCCCTCCCTGCCTGCCTGAGCATGGCTGAGTGTCCAGAGTACTGACTCATGGGCCCTCCACCTCAGGAGGAATGTAGGACTTCCTGGACTTCTTCACCTCCAGATCATGACTCCAGTCTGGGTTTTTATTTTCTAGAAAAGATGATCCATGGAGTAGAAATGGTCATCAAGGCCTAGGCCTCCCAGGAAAGGGACCCGGCCCCTCTGAGCTGGTGAGTATTCCCCAGGATTTGGAGACTGGCTGTGATTCTCCAGGTAGAAGGCAGCAGGAGTCTTGGGACAATGACATTGGTATTAGTCAGCTTTCTAGCCCTATAATGAAATACATGAGATAATCAACTTATATAGAAAAGAGGTTTATTTTGACTTATGGTTTTGGAGGTTCCAATCCATGATTGATTGGCCCCATTGCTTTGGGGCTGTGATGACGCAACACATCATGGTGGGAACATGTGGTGGAGCAAAACCACCCACCTCATGAGCCAAGAAGCAAAAGGAGAAAGAGGAAGAGACCAGGGTCCCATAACTCCTTCAGGGGTGTGCCTGGTGACCTAAAGACTCTGCATTCCCCAAAGGCCGCTCACCTTCCAAAGGGCCCATTGTCTCCCAACAGTCCCACCTGGAACCAAGCCTAAAATACAAGGACCTTTGGGGGACATTTAAGATCCAAATTATAACAGCATCCCAAGAAAGAGGCAAACATCCCCAGATGCACACAGAAGTCCCCAGAAAAGCTGAGTGAAGTGGAGAGACTCAGGGGCCACCACAGCACAGCTGCAAAGAGAAACACACACAGTCATGGACCCACACACACACATGCACACACACGCCAAACACAGGCATGACAGAGGCATGCACACACACACCTGTGAATTCACAACACCCACGTTCATATGATACATGTTCAAACGTATGCTTAAGGAGCCCCTGGCCCCAGGCCATCCTGTGGCTGCCACCAGACCCCTAGCCCTGGGATCTCAGCCACCTGTCCCTCAGAGGGTAGGTTGATGATGGGCCAATACCAGGGAGAGCCAGTGACCTCAAGTGTCCCTCCTGATGGAGCTCTTCTCCCCACAGAAGCACTTTGTGCTGCTCAGTCCGCTCCATCCTCCCTAGCTGCCCAGGGATCACAGAAGGTGGGCACCCCTGCTGGAAGATGACAGCGCTGTCTTCTCCCCAAGGAACCCACTCCCCAACCTTTCCCCCAAGGCAGGAATAACTTCCCATGTCCCTCACCAAATAAAATGACTCTTCTTCTGCACTGGGGGTCTTCTCATTCTTCACCCTCACTTGAGGGCTCAGAGGCTGGAAAGAGCCCTGGTCTGGGTGGTCAGGGCCAAACAACGGAGCTTGGATCTCATATCATAGATCCAAATGGTCTTGATCAACTGCCTTTTCCCCATGAATATTTGTCAAAAACAATCAGAGGCAACTGTTTTCCAGCACAGTTGCCTGAGGTGGTGGTAACATTTGAGACAAATAACAGACGAACAAAAACTTTAAAAGCAGTATGTGGGGAGTGGGATAGACGCCTGGACTTCCAGAAGGCTCTGTGTATATATGGGGTATGTTTAGGCTTAGCAACAAACTGAGAAGCCCCTAAGCTCTCATCTCTGGTTGACCCAAAGTTTCTGTGCAAGCAGGGAATAAAGATTAAGCAAAGGTGTGTTAAATAAAAATGATAGAAGGATTGTTTTGAACTGAAATCCTGCACTAGGCCTAGAGCAAATCAGAATGTACTCACTCCTGCTAGGTGCTACACAATCAAACTGAACTTCAGAATGGACCAGTTTTCCAAACACAGGAGATACACAGCAGCCAATCTCAAAGGGCACAGATTTGACATGTCTGACAAAGCCACCAACCTGAATGGAAGGATCAAGATGTCCCCAGTACAACTAAAGCCACCCTAACATCCTGGGGCTCCTTGATCCCATCCCCACTCCTATGGGGGTCCTGTAGAAGGCACCCAGGAGAAGCATTGCCTCCAGATTGGACTGAGGGATGCTATCTTGGGTATTATGGTAGCTGAACCATGTACCATCACGTGCACTAAAGGAGAGGTGGGCTCACTGAGAATCAGATTGTTAGGTACAGCCTGATCAGGGACTGCCTAGGCCACCTCCTCCCCACTAAGTTTAGTGTTACCAACATGAGCTGCGGACCATGTTTCCCTCATATTCCAGCATAGGTATCCAGCCTGCCTTAGCCAGAAGTAAGTACCACCTCATTAGCTGTCTTATTATCTATCATTCAGTGGATCTGTGTGCACTTTTGGTGACTGTGCAGATGGAAAGTCCATCACTGTTGCTAGGGCAGTGGAAGAAGTTCCCTGGTCAGACTGCAGTCCCATGGGATATCCAAAATGATGATGGAAGCTGGGCGCAGTGGCACACACCTTTGATCTCAGCCATTCCGGAGGCTGAAACAGGACGATCTCAGGTTCAAGGGCTGAAGTACCCTGTACAACTTAACAAGACCCTGTCTCAAAATTTTAAAATTTATAAAAAAAATTAAAAAGGGCTAGGGATGTAATTCAGTGGTAGCACACTTGCCTAGCATAAGAGAGGACCTCGATTCAACACCCAGTACTGGAAAAAAAAATATGACGGAAAGTCTTTTCAAGAGCAGCTAAGGTACTTCCAGGATCCACATATCAGACTAGAAAGACAATGCTACAACCTGTGTGGGTGTAGTGACAATGAGGCATATCGGCGCTCACGGCAGGGGGCCACGGGTCTGACGTGGTCCATCTGCAGACCCAGGTGGTTTCTAGGCCTCGGTTAACATGCTCCAATTTTCCTCTTTGAACAATTTGGATCCATTGGGAAGAGTCTGAAGACGGCCCTGCATCTTTCAGGATGGCCCGCTGGGCCTGGCCTGTTCCTGATCTGAGGCGGAACTTCATGTCTGTTTACTCAGCTTTTTGCTTTTCTGTGACCAAGCACCTGACAGAGCAACTTAAAGGAAGAAAGGTTGATCTTGGCTCAGCTTTTCCAAGGATTTCAGCCCACGGTGTGAGGGAAGACATGGCCAAGGAGGTGGCAGGAGTGTGTGGCAGAGGGGAACTCTCCACCTCCTGGCTAACAGGAGCAGAATGTCTAGCCAGAACTTTCCAAGGCCCACCCCCAGGGGCTTATTTCTCCAGCTAGGTCTTCCCCAAATTCCACAGCCTCCCCAGAGAGCACTACCCACTGGAGACCAAACATTCAGACATGAGCCTTGAGGGACATTCTATACTCAAACCATAACACCATCTGTGGATTGACGTATCCAGCAAGCAGTTATTGCTACCTGTCAGCATGAGCTTGCTTGCCATGAATTCCACGGTGTTCTGCTTTAAAGGATCCTTTGCTATGAGCATCCACATGCATGGAAAATGTTTGTCCCTTCCAGGCAGTAGGGATCCTGTGATAGTTCAGTTGGTTGCCATTCTCCTGACCAGGTGGCCTGGCTCTTTGCAATGGCCTATGAGCCACTAAAGATGTAGCAAGATGCTGGGTGGGGGGTGGGGGCTGCATGGCCCTTGCCACTGTATGGAGTTAGCACATGGGGCAGAACAGTCATGTCCAGTCTCAGGCACAAGATGGCCAGGTGCCAGCTGCAACCCATGAAGCCCATGTTGTTGTTAGGTGCCATCAAGTCAGGTTCCCTAGGCCTTTAATTTTGCAACATCATCAGTAAGCCAGGTCACACCTTTGAATCTTGGTCCCTTTGAGTTGCTCAGTCCCTTTTGGTGAGCTAACTATTCATTCATGGAGCCTCCTGGACCCTGGAGGTCCTGGCTGGGCCAGTCTTGTATGCATCCTTTCCTTTTGGTGATGGAGCTCTGCTGAATCTGTTCAATTTTATAGGTAGGATTTGTAAGCACCAAGTGAGGACAGGAAATGCCATTCATGGGGTGTGTCTGGCAGCCTCCTCAGGCAACTTACACATCTAAAAGGCAAGGGGCTGGCAGTGTCCTGCTGCCCCAGACTCCACTCAGCACACATGGAGGTGGTGGACACCTGCAGTCTCATAGAGCCAGCAGCTCCAAAAGTCCCAAAGACAATGCCTGGGCCTGACTTGTTGAACATCTTCCAAGGCCTGCTGCTGCAAAGGGCCCCATTCAAAACTGATAGCTTCTCAGGCCACTTTGACGAAGGGGGCTGAAAGAAAACCCAGGTGGGTTACCTGCTCTCCCTAGATCCCAAAAAACCCTACCAGATGTTGGAGCTCTTTTTTATTAGTGGATGTCACCAGAACCAAAAACTCTCCATGTCTCAATCTGGCTTCCTGTCTAAGTGGCCCCTAAGAATTGCACCTGCTGTGCTGGGCTCTGGACTTCACCTGAGTTACCGCCCAACCAGTGCTAGTCACTATATCAATGACTGACCCCAGTGCTGACTCTACCAGTTTTCGGGGAAGGGCTGCCCCGTCTCAGGATGTCATCCAGGTAATGGATGGCTAGAACTTCCCTCTTCTTGATCATGGTGAAGGCCAAGCTCCACCCACTGGGGGCAGGGTGGAGGGAACTGAGGCACCCCTGCAGAAGCACACTTTAAGTAGCACCAAGTGAGTGCCCAGGCTTCTTGATGCTATCTCACAAGGCAGTTGAGCAAAGGGCACGAGCCAACAGCAGCTACCCATCTCCGGTGGGTGGGCCACTGTCTTGGTGGCAGTGATGGTATCTGGCACCCCAGGGCCAAGTGCAGAACCTCACCTCCAGCCAACCATAGTCCACTGTCAGCCTCCATGCCCTGGAGGTCTATGAACCAGCCATACTGGGCTGTTCCAAGGCGACAGGGTGATTTAGAACATTCCTGCTGCAGCTAGGGCTGAATGAACCAAGGAATGTCCTGTTTCTCACCTGAGTACAGCACGGCTTTGGTCAACTAACCCACTGTGTCTTGGGTACCTTAGCTGGCAGGCAGGGGCACACATACCCAGCTGTTATGGTTCAAATTCTTAGGTACTCAGGCAATAGCGAGAGACTTGGCCACAAACACCCAAATGCTAGTGCTATGATGCACTTGGGCTGGGTTTAGCTCAGTTGCTAGAGTGCTTGCTCCATGAGCTCTGAGGCCCTGGGTTTGATCCCCAGCATCACAAAAATGGGAGAAGGACCTGGCAGCCTCCTCTCAAAACAATCAGCCATTGAAAACCCTATGGATAGCAGAGAAGCACTGACAGATATAGTGCCTCTTTCATTCTGTTGTACATTTTGCTATGAGTCAGACCAACTCAACAGCACCTAACAACAACATAATGCACTCAGCAAAGGGAACCAGGGTCACTGGCAATGAAAATGGCCAAAGGGTCCCACTCAGAAGCACATAAGCACCATACACAGAAAAGCACCATGGGTCACTGCATTTGTTCCCAAACCACCCAATGTCATCAGTTTAATTTTTCCCCCTAAGGGGACCCAGAAATATTGTCACATAAACTCCAATATCCCAAAGCCTGAGAGAAGTCTGAATTCCCTTCATTCCCTTTTTCTCTTAATAGGAGTACAGAGCCACTGATCTCTGGTAGGACCAAGAGGCCTTGGCCAAGACCCTAATTGCACCATTCAGCCTGAAGCATTTAGGTCAACATTGGTCCTTTATCAGAAAAGTACAAAATACATAGCATGAGACTTCTCTATCCTTTGTCTGTATCTGTCCTTTTATTGTCTAATCTCTCCCTCATTCCAACAGTCTCATTCTCAGAAGTGCCAACAGTTGTTTGTCACTGCATGAAAACAGGTCTCACCTGAAGTCCTCAAGGAGCCCAGACCAGGCACATGGCCCTCTACATTCCCAAGACATCCTCTCGAACCCCTGGGATATGATAGGAGCTGAGGCCATGCCTCATTCATCCCTGAGCCATCATGGGATGGCCAGCAGCTCAGTCAGTCCACAAGCTCCCAGGACTCACCCTGGAATAATGACCTTGCACTATGCTGTAGTGTGTTTCCTTGGGAACCCTGCTCACTGTGGCAAACTTCCAAGCAGAACAGGGTGCAGTGGTTATAAAGCCCAAGAGCCCAGAGTACCTTGCAATGGTTACCAATCACAGGGAAAGACTCTAAGCATTTCTGCTCATTGCATCCTGGTAATGGAACCCTCAAGGAAAACACAACACAGTTAAACACCAGATGGAACCACCCTGTATTAGTCAGTTTCTGGTCACTGTGACAAATATCTGTGAAAAACAACTCAAAAGAGGAAAAATTTATTTTGCCTCACAGTTTCAGAGATTTCAGTCTGTTATGGAGGGGAGGGCAAGATGGAGCAGAACAGTTCACATCATGGTGACCAGGAAGCAGAGAGAGTGCCTACACTAACAGACTTCCTTCTTCTCCCACTTCTATCCTATGAGGGCCCCCAGCCTATGGGATGGTGCCAATCATGTTCAAGGCAGGTCTTTCCCTGCTTAGTTAATCCTCTCTAGAAACATCCTCACAGACACACCCATAGGTGTGCTATACTACTCTCTTAGGCTCTTCTCAATCCAATCAAGCTGACAATCAAGATTAACCATCACAACTGCTTTAGAGACCTTGAAAAGAAAAAGAGCAAGACCAGCTTTAATAGCGTGCATTGTTCCCCCACAGCAGTTGATACAGGACAACTAGTTATATGCACCCATCTTGTGCTGAAAAGTCCCATCCTTCTCCATGAAGTCTGAAAGTCTGAAATCTTGGGGTATGCTGGAAGGCCATTGATACATACACTTAAGCAGAACAAGGGAGCGCATACTGAGTCTGAAACAGAGCAACATCTTACCACACAAGGCCCAGACTATATAGGATCTTTATCTCATGGTAAGGAAATGTCCCAAGCTCTAGACTCATTCTTCTGTGGCCAAGAAAAGAGTCAAAAGATTGAGTGTGCACGATGGCCTTTCCCAACACAATCATTAACTGACCACTAAACTAACCAAGCAAAACTAAAAAAGCCATACATGACCAAGAATACAGACTCTACAGAACTAATTCAGGAAAGCCACTAAACAAATGACTACAGTGACCAGTCACAATGAACTCTGGAGAGGAGGGAGAATTTAATTTCCAGAACTGACACATTGTATTTTCTATACATCCAGTGCTCAACAAAAAAGTGTGAGGCTTGCAAAGAAGCAAGAAAGTATGGCCACTATATGCAAAAATCCTGACCCTAAGGAATCCTAGATGTTGGACTTGCCAGACAAAAACTTAAACTTGCTATTTTAAGTATATTCAAAGAACATTGTTTAAGAACCCATGTCTAAAAACTAAAGGAAAGAATCAAAACAATGTCTCATGAATACAGAATATCAATGAAGTGACAGAAATTATTGAAAAAGAACTAAATGGAAACCCTAGAGTTGAGAAGTATAGTAACAGAAATTAAAAATTCACTAAAGGGACCAAATATGAGAGCTTAGCCGGCTAAAGAAAGCATCAGCAAGCTTGATGGTAGATCAACTGATACCACCCAGTCTGAGGAAGAGAAAGAAAAAAATAGAAAAAAATGAACAGAGTCTCAAAGGTCTATAGTTTGCCATTAAGCACACCAATATCACGAGAGTCACAGAACAGGGAGAGAGAGGGGTGAGAAGATAACATTTGAAAGAAATAATGACTGTAATTTTTCTAATTTTGATTTAAAAATTCAACAAATTCCAAGTGGGATAAATTCAGAAAGATTCACACTTAGACACATCATAATAAAACTGTCAAAAGACAGAGACACGTACATCAGCTTCCACAAGATCACAGCTGATTTCTAATCAGCAACCTTGGAGGCCAGAAGACAGCTGAATGACATATTTACAGTGCTGAGTGAAAAAGACCATCAACCAAGAACTCTGTATCCAGTAAAATTATCTTCTGAAAGTGTAGGAGGGACTTGGGGTGGAGTTCAGTGGTAAAGTGTTCATCTACCATTCATGAAGCCCTGGGTCCCATTCCCTGTACCACACACACAAATAAAAAGTGTTGGAGAAGTTAAGACATTCCCACATAAACAAAAACAGAGAATTTGGCGTTAGCAAGCATTCCCTAAAGGGAATCTTTCAGGCTGAGATAGAAGGGTACTTGGCAAAAACAGAAACTACAGGAAAAGGTAAAGAACACCAGTAAAGGTAACTCCATAGATAAATATAAAAGACAGAGTAAATATATCAGTGTTTGTAACTCCCCTGTAAAACAAGAAATCACAGTGCCTGGCACATAAAGCTCAAGAAATATAAGTGATTCTCATCGTTCATGCCAGATATATCCATGCTAAGCAACTCAAGCCAATTATCTGAGCCCCATTTCATTATTGCAAGAAAGAAAAGTCACCATGGTACCACATGCAGCATTCTGTGAATAGAACATATCGTGTAGAAGACCTGGTGCCTAGTAGGGCTCAACGAATACAACTGCTTGATCTTGGCTTCAAAATCTTCCTAGAGAGACTCATTGATTCCTGAGCACATCAACCAATGTGCAGAAGAGGCAGTACACAAGAGTGAGTCTGTATCAAGAGCTGGTCAGGATTTGATCAGCATAGAGCTACAGGAGTGACACATACACATGCCTTATTATAGGGATTTGACCTTACACAACTGCGGGAGTGGGTGGAACGGTCTCTGTGAGGCTCCTGCCTTTGCATCTGGTGCTGGAGCCTGAAGTCAGCAGGACAGGCGCACAGGAAGGGAGGACGGATATGAAGTAGGGGAAGAGCAAAGACAAACTGAAACCTGCATCAGAGTTTCTCTACGTCCAAAGACACAGGCGTCAGGGGAGGGCTCGTTGGACATGTGAGAGCACAGACACTTGAAAAGGGTACAGCAGGTGCCAGGGCCCGGCTGCTGCTCCAGACACTGCCCCTACTTGCCTGTGAGCCCAAATGCAATGAGCCAAGGGTAGTCAATGTCCCACAGTCCTCTTGAGCACTGCCGGCAGTGCAGCAGCAGACTCCACTGCATAGCAACCTCCTTGTTGGGACTCAGTCTTCCAAGCTGTGAAATTAGAAGGTTTTCAGCAGGATCCTTGCTTCAGATAAGAACTTTCCCTTAAGAAGGCACCATTTTACTTACATTGGCACCGTTTTACTTACTTATATTAGCTCCCTTATATTAGATACCTATCACCACATTGCAAAGTATCCCAAAACCTCATGACTTCAAACAACAAACACAGTATCTCACAGTTTCTGAGTCAGGAATATAGAAACAGCCTAGCTCAGAGTTTCTGCCTCTTGTGATGCTGCAGCTAAGGCATTTCCAGGGCTATATCATCCAGAGATTTGACCAGGCTAGAGAAGCCAAGGTGGCTCACATTCATGGCTACCAGCTGGAGGCTTCTCAGTTCCTGCCCACCTGGCTCTCTTTGCTGGGTTAATTGAGTGTCCTCATAATGTGGTGGTGGACTTCCTCCAAAGCAAGGTGGGAGAGGAGAAGAAAGATGCTAAGTACCTTTTTATGTTGTTTGCTGTCGAGTCGTGTCCAACTCATAATGACCCTCATAGGGTTTTCAATGGCTGATTGTTTTGGGATTGCCTTGGGAGTGGATTGCCACATCCTTTCCCTTTTTTTTTTTTTTTTAGTTTTTTAAGCTACATGTTTATGTTTCCAATATTCTTTTTTTATTGGAAAATTTTAATGTACACCTTAATGTGGTTCATTCTGACATGCTTTTCATTGTGACATTTCCATATATGCATTTTGTTGTACATTATACATATAAGTTCCCCCTTACCCTCTTGTGCGCTTCCTTCCCCCGTCCCAACCCCCATCAAAGACTTCTCTTCCATTTACTTGTCTTTTTATGGTAATATTTTTCCACATATCCTTGGATTCCAGTTCTGTTTAATATAGAAACTTTTTCTGTAGTGAACTTTCTTTTTACATTGTCAGAACTATTACATGAGTTTTCTAGATCATCTCTAATAATACCATTCTTAGCTTTTTCTTTTGTTTTTCTTTTATTATAATCTGACCTTTATATGGGATTTTTTCCTTCTTATAGTTTTGATTCAGCTCCCACATATGAGTGAGAACATGTGGTATTTCTCTTTCTGAGCTTGTGTTCATTCACTTAAAATAATTTTCTCTAATTCCATCCATTTTGCTGCAAATGGCATCCTTTCTTTTTTTTCATTGCTGAGTAGTATTCCATTGTGTATATGTACCACAGTTTTTTTATCCGTTCTTCTGTTGATGGGCACTTTGGTTGATTCCATATCCTGCTATTCTGAAAAGTGCTGCATTGAACATGGAGATGCAGGTGTCTCTGTGGTATGATGACACATCTCCCTTTGGGTAAATTCACAATATTTTTATAGCTGGGTCAGACGGTAGATCAATTTTTAGTTTTCTAAGGTACCTCCATATTAATTTCCACAGTGGTTGGACCAATTTACAGCTCCACCAACAATGTAAGAGTGTTCCCTTTTCTCCGCACCTCACCAGCATTTGTTGTTATTTGTTTTATTGATCTTGGTCATTCTTACTGGTATAAGATGAAATCTCAGAGTTGGTTTTTTTTTGTTTGTTTGTTTGTTTGTTTGTTTTGTGGTACTGGGGGTTGAATCTAGGGTCTCTCGCCTGCATGCTCTGCAAGTGCTGGACCACTGAGCTGCGCCCTCAGCCCATTTTTTTACTTTTTGAGACAGGGTCTCACTAAATTACGCAGACTGCCTCTGGTCTCGAACTTGTGACCCTCCCGCCTCAGCCTCCCCAGCTGCTGGGATTACAGGCATGCACCACCGTGCCTGGCTCAGAGTTGTTTTAATTTGCATTTCCCTAATGGCTAGGGATATTGAGCATTTTTTCATGTGTTTCGTGGCTTTACGGACCTCTTCAATTGAGAACTGTCTGTTCAGTTTCTTTGCCCATTTGTGTATTATGTTACTTGTTTTCTTGGGAATTTTTTTCTTGAGTTCTTTATAAATTCTGGTAATTAGACCTTTGTTTGATGTATAGGATGTGAAAATTTTTTCCCATTCAGTGGGGGTTTCCTTGACTCTGTTCATTGTTTCTTTTGCTGTACAGAAGCTTTTTAATTTCATGTAATCCCATTTATCTATTCTTGTTGCAATTTCTTGAGCAATTGGGGTCCTATTAAGGAAATACTTTCTTATGCCTATATGATGGAGTGCCTTCTCCCATTTTTGTGGTGCTAGGAGTCAAACCCAGGACCTCAGAGACTGCAGAACAGTGCTCTACCAACTGAGCTAAATCCCAGCCCCACCTTTTTATGACCTAGTCTCAAAAGTCACATGCATCCGTTTCTGTCATATCCTAGTCACTAGAAGTGAGTCATTAAGTCCACCCCACACCAAGAAGAGAATTAGGCTCCCCCTCTTGAAAGGAGCATCAGAGAATTTGTGCACATAGTTTAAAGCCACTCTACCCTCTCCATTCCAGATGTTACCCTGGGTGTGGCTTTTATTCGATGGTTGAAGTCCCAAGAGCACATTTTCCTCAGCAAACACCCTCAGATAAATTCTTTAACTTCCTTTCAAGGTGAAAACATCTGTAGTCCAGTGTGTTTTAGTTGTACATCATTGTTGTTTTGATTGCTACTTTAATGGCTATTTGAGGTTTAGCTCAGTTGGTAGAGAGCTTGCCCTATGTGTTCTGAGGTCCTGGGTTCGATCCCCAGCCCCACAAAAATGGGAGAAGGACCTGGCAGCCCACCTCTGAAACAATCAGCCATTGAAAGCCCTATGGGTAGCAGAGAAGCACAGTCAAATATAGTGCCTTTTTCGTTCTGTTGTACATAGGGTCTCTGTGAAGCAGACCCGACTTGATGGCACCTAACAACAACAACTCTATCTGAACCAGATGAAAGCAGTAACACTGTAGTAGATGTGGGGGGAGGAGCTTCCAGGAGCACCTTATTCACATCTCCCTGTCTGTCGGTGTCCTCCAGTGTTGGCACATGTGACACAAACGTAGAAGCGTGAAATACCTTTGAACCATGAAGGATCAATGATTTTGCTCCCCCATACCACAATTCTTTTTCTCTTCTTCTAATTGCAGCAAGACTAACATCTCATTTGGCAGCTAGCCTGTCTCATGTTGCTGTAATCTTCCTTAGAGAACGATTGAGAAACCTAGATGCCAATTCTTCTTCGCACCACATTATTCAGGTAAAATTAATAACACTTTATTTTTGTCTCTCACTGATGTCTACTTCATGGTTACCTTTGACTTCAGGAAGTTGATTCTGGGGATTTTAGCTTAAGGTAATGATGTAAAGTTTCCCATTACAATAGATTTCTTGAACTAAAAATAGAAAATTGAGAGGAACATATTAAGTAAATAAAGGTAATGGTGGATGCTGTGTGGCACAAACCATGGAGCTGGCATGTGAAATGGCTGGAGCCCACGGAGCTTTGGCCCCCACCCGCTGGGCTCCTAGGCTTCCTCAAGTCAAGATCTTCAGGACCATAGTGGGGCACCAGGACATAGTTTACTGTGACCACTAGAGGGAGCTGATGCACATGTTCTTCTCAGGTGCCCACCTGCAGGTAAACACTAACATTTATGCTGCAGTGCCTGGCTGTCCTGCAAAGATCTCATCTTATCTCCACAGAAATGGGGACTCCTGGGCCCAAAGTCACAGAGCTTGTGAGCAGTGTTTACAGCCTTCAGATCCTAGCAGCCAGGCTCCTGAGCTCAGGCTATTTGCTGCAAATTGAAACCTCATGAGCTCCAGCCAAATCTGATAATTTAAAAAAATAGTACTCTAAATGCTGATTACTCTTCCACTGGGTGCTAACTGTAAATGCATTTATCATTTTCCTAAAAAGCACATCAAGTTATCTTACATTAACTTCTTGGTCCCTAAAGTAGGGTTTTAGATTTACCAATAAAAATATAGGAGTTGAGTGCAGCTCAGTGGTAGAGTACATGCTGAGCATGCATGTGGCCCTGGGATCCACCCCAAGATGCTTATTTCAGGTAAGCAACAAATAACTTTTAGTGTAAGTGTATTATAAGCACATATTTAGTCTAAATAGGATGCTTTCAGTGATAGAATAATATCATACACCTACAAGGAAGGCCAATTAATATGACTATTATTCAAATTTATACTCCCACCACTAAGATCTCAGATGAAGAAAGGGAAGATTTCTACCAGCTTTTACAATCTTAAATAGATCAAACATGCAATTAGGATGTACTGATAATTACTGGTGACTGGAATTCAAAGATTGGAAACAAAGAAGAAGGCTCAGTAGTTGGAAAATATGGTCTGGGTGAAAGAAATAATGTAGGAGATCGCATGATAGAATTTTGTCCGACCAATGACCTTTTCATCGCAAATACATTTTTTCACCAACATAAATGGTGACTATTCACATGGACTTCATCAGATAGAATACACAGGAATCAAATTGGCTACATATGAGGAAAGAGACGATGGAAAAGCTCTATATCAAATGTCAGAACAAGACCAGCTGCTGATTGTGAATCAGACCATCAACTTCTCATATGCAAGTTCAAACTGAAACTGAACAAAATTAGAACAAGTGTACAAGAGCCAAGGTATGAACTTGAGTTCAGAGACCACCTCAAGAACAGGTTTAATGCATTAGACACAAATGATAGGATACCAGACAAGTTGTGACATGACATAAAAGATTTCATTCATGAAGAAAGCAAAAGTTTATTTTAAAAGATGGGAAAAAAAAGAAAAGACCAAATTACATGTCAAAAGAGACACTGGAACTTGCCTTTGAATGTCAAGCAGCTAAAGTAAAAGGAAGACATGATGAAGTTAAGGAACTAAACAGAAGATTTCAAAAGGCAGCTTGAGAAGACAAAAACAAATGTTACAATGACATGTGCAAAGAGCTGGAGGCAGAAAACCAAAAGGGAAGAATATACTCTGTGTTTCTCAAGCTTAAGGAAATGATGAAAAAATTGAAGCCTCAAGTGGCAATAGTGAAAGATTCTACAGGGAAAATATTAAACAATGCGGGAAGCATCAAAAGAAGATGGAAGGAATACACAAAGTCATTATATAAAAAAGAATTGGTAGATGACCAGCCATTTCAAGAGGTTGCATATGAAGAGGAACCAATGGTATTGAAGGACGAAGTAGAAGCTGCTTTGAAGGAATTGGTGAAACACAAGGCTCCAGAAATTGATGGAATACCAATAGAGATGTTTCAACAAACAGATGCAGCACTGGAGGTGTTAACATGTTTATGCCAACAGATTTGGAAAACAGCTACCTGGCCAACTGACTAGAAGAGATCTATATTTGTGCCTATTCCCAAAGAAGGGGATACAACTGAATGTGGGAACTATTGGACAATATCATTAATATCACATGCAAATAAAATTTTACTCAAGATCATTCAAAAGCGACTGCAGCACTATATAGACAGGGAGTTGCCGGAAAATCAAGCCGATTTTAGAAGAGGGCGGGGAACCAGGGACATCATTGCTGATGTCAAGTGGATATTAGCCGAAAGCAGAGAATATCAGAAAGATGTCTATCTATGTTTTATTGACTATGCAAAGGCATTTGATTGTGTGGATCATAACAAATTATGGATAACACTTCGAGACATGGAAATACCAGAGCACCTAATTGTACTCTTGAGGAATCTGTACATGAACCAGGAGGCAGTTTTTCAAATAAAACAAGGGAAACACTACCTGTTTAAAGTTGAGAAAGGTGTGCATCAGGGCTGTATACTTTCACCCTATCTCTTCAATTTATATGCTGAGCAAATAATCCAAGAAGCTGGACTTTATGAGGAAGAACGCGGCATCAAGATTGGAGGAAGACTTATTAACAACCTGCATTATGCAGATGACACCACTCTGCATGCTGAAAGTGAAGAGGATTTAACACATTTACTGATGAAGATCAAAGATCATAGCCTTCAATATGGGTTGCGACTAAACATCAACAAAACAAAAATCCTTACGACTGGGTCAGTACGCAACTTCACAGTAAATGGAGAAAAGATTGAAGTTGTCCAAGATTTTGCTTTGCTTGGCTCTATAATCGACACCCATGGAAGCAGCAGTCAAGAAATCAAAAGACGCACTGCTCTAGGAAAAGCTGTGGTAAAAGATCTCTTTAGAGTATTGAAAAGCAAAGATGTCCCATTGAAGACGAAGGTGCGTTTGACTCATGCCATTTTCAGTGGCATCATATGGTTGTGAAAGCTGCACATTGAATAAGAGAGACAGAAAAAGAATTGATGCTTTTGAATTGTGGTGCTGGAGACATCTATTGAATATACCATGGACTGCAAAAGAACCAACAGATCTGTCCCAGAAGAAGTGCAACCAGAGTGCTCCTTGGAAGCAAGGATGGCTAGACTGCATCTTATATATTTCGGACATGTAGTCAGGACAGACCAATCCCTGGAGAAAGACATCATGTTTGGGAGAGTGGCAGGTCAGTGAAAAAAAGGAAAACCCTCAACCAGATGGATCGACACAGTATCTGCAACAATGGGCTTAAACATAAATAAAATCATGTGCCTGGCACAGAATCGGGAAGTATTTCAATCTGCTATATGTAGGATCACTATGAGTCAGACTCAACCTGACGGCACCTAACAACAACAATAATATTTAGTGTAAGTAAATATTGTATGGGATATACCTACACTAAAAAAATTTCATTTCGTTATCTGAAATTTAAATATAACTAGGCTTCCTTCCTATATTTTATCTGGCAACCTTGCTCTAAAGGCATTAGCACTTGATACATCTGTACTGTTCTCCATTACCACACAGAAGGGAATATTTATCAAGTCACTGTGCTGAAGGTGAATATGGAATATGCCATGGACTGCCAAAAGAACCAACAGATCCATCCTAGAAGAAGTGCAACCAGAGTGCTCCCTGGAAGCAAGGATGGCTACACTACATTTTATGTATTTTGGTTATGTCAGGAGGGACCAATCCCTGGAGAAGAACATCATGTTTGGGAGAGTGGCAGGTCAACAAAAAAAAGGAAGACCCTCAACTAGATGGATTGACACAGTAGCTACAACAATGGGCTTAAACATAAAAAACACCGTATATATGGCATAAAAAACACTGTATGTATGGATACGTATGTATCCAGAAGTGTTTCGTTCTGTTGTCCATAGGGTCATTATGAGTGGGACCCAACTCAACAGAACCTAGCAACAACAACAACAATGTGCTAGTTTTGTTTTTGTTTTTGTTTTTGCAGTGCTGGAAGTAAAACTCAGAGCTGCCATGCATACCAGGCAAATGCTCTACCACTGAGCTATACCCCCAGCCCCTGTGTGCCAGTTTGGAGTGGGGCCCAGACCAATCAAGGGCTCTGCAGCAACTCACACAGCACTCACGACTGAACCATGTGATCAGACAGACCTCATGGTATTAGAAGTATCTGTAATCGCTAAGGATGCCCCTTGGAGTTTCTGGCAAGCCCCAATAAGGACGTCATAGAAGAGACTGCTAGAGTTCTGGGCCAAGGCCATGCCACCTTCAGCAGAGAACTGCACACTATTAGAAAAATAGCTCCTGATGTGCTCCAGGGCACTGACAGAGAGGGAGCAGCTGCCCACAGGGCATTATGTGGCTGTGAGGCTACAGCTGCCCATCATGACCTAGGCACTATCATCCACCAAGCCATGTGGACAGCAGGACCATCAGCAATCCATCTCCGATGGAAGCAGTACATCTCTCAAGCCTCAATTCAAGGAGATCCAGGGAGCATAAGCAACCTGCATGAATAGGTAGTTCGGACCCCCATGTCGCCTAGGAGTGTGGCCCCAACACTTCCCCCTCAGTGCACAGGGAAGGCCACAGGAGGCATTCCCCATGGCCAGCTGATGGAGAAGGAAGCAATCTGAGCTTGGCTCCTGAGTGGGTCAGCTCAGTAGGTTGGTGTGAGCCAGAAGAGGATGATGATGTTTCACAGTAGCCCCGTGTAGTCAGCTTTCTGTTGCTATAACAAATACCTGAGACAAGCAGCTTATAAAGAGAAAAGGGTTGTTCAGGATCATAGTTTTGGTGGTTTAAGTACATGATCAGGTGGCCCTATTGCTTTGGGCCTGTGGCAGCACATCATGGCACACCTGCATGGTGGAGCAAAACTCATTGCCAGGGAGCAAAAGAGAGAGAGAAAGAGGAAAGGGGGTCCCACAATCTCCTTTAAAGCCATGTCCTCAGTGACATAAAGGCCTTCTATTCTCCACTCTCAAAGGTTCCACCACCTCCCAAAAGCACCTGGGCTGGGGACCAAACCCTTATTCAGTGACTGGACCTTTGGGGGACACTTAGCCAAGCTGTTGAAAGCCGCACCCAGAGATGTCTCTGAAAGACACCAATGAGAAGAAATCCTCCCCATGGTCATCCACTTTTTTAAAAAGAGAGCAGCTCTTGAAGGTGGGACTACATACAGACTCCTGGGCTGAGAAAATGGTTTAATTGTTTGGTCAGAGACCTGAAAGAAACGAGATTTAAAGATTAGAAGCACCAAGGCTCATTTAGTAATGGCTACCGAAAGTCTGTCCTGTCACCAGCAGAGAGCAACACTGACCTCCTGCTATGGGACAATTCACTCAGAGGACCAGGCAGCTAATGGCAGCCAGCTTTCCCCAGAGCAAATCATCCAAAGGAACCAGACCTTACGATGAAAATCATAGGCTTTTATAACCTAATCTGAGAAACAACATCTGATCACATCTGCCATATCCTGTGGGTCACAGAGACCAATTCAGGTACAAGGTGAGAGAGGACAACACAGGATGCAATGGCAGGAGGTGGGATCAGAGGCCAACTTGAAAGCTGACTACCATGGGCTTTGTCCTGTAGCATGTAGGATTCATCGTAAACTGTTACCCATTTTATGGTCCTGGGTACTCAAATAGGTGGGAGGCTCTGGTCCAGAAATCAAGTAGAAGTGGTGCCCGTTCACAACACATGTGAGGAATTTGTACTTTCCATCCCCAGACTTCAGGCTCCATGGGTGTAGAGATCTTGGTTCCCACAGTTGTTGCTGATGTTAGGTGCCATTGAGTTGTGTCCAACTCATAGTGACAACAGAAAAAAACACTCCCCAATACTGTGCCAGGCACATGATCTTTTTCATGTTTAATCCCATTGTTGCAGCCACTGTGCCAATCTATCTAGTTGAGGATTTTCCTTTTTTTCATTGACCTGCCACTCTCCCAAACATGATGTCCTTCTCCAGGGACTGGTCCCTCCTGAAAACATGTCCAAAATATGTAACATGCAGTCTGGCCATCCTTGCTTCCAAGGAGTACTCTGGTTACACTTCTAGGATGAATCTGTTGGTTCTTTTGGCAGTCCATGGTATATTCAGTATTCATCTCCAGCACCATAATTCAAAAATATGAATTCTTCTCCTGTATCCCTTATTCAACGTCCAGCTTAATAAGCATATGATGCAACAGAAAATACCATGGTGTGAATCAGGCACATCTTTGTCTTCAGTGTGACATCTTTACTTTTCAACACTTTAAAGAGGTCTTTTGAAACAGCTTTTCCCAATGCAATGCATCTTTTGATTTCTTTTGACTGCTGCTTCTATGTTGTTGTTGTTAGGTGCTGCCAAGTTGGTATCCGACTCATAGCAACCCTCATAGGGTTTTCAATGGCTGACTGTTTTGGGATTGCCTTGGGAGTGGATTGCCAGGTCCTTCTCCCATTTTTGCAGTGCTGGGAATTGAACTCGGGACCTCAGAGACTGCAGCACAGCACTCTACCGACTGAGCTAAATCCCAGCTGTTTCTATAGGTGTTGATTATAGAACCAAGTAAAACAAAATCTTGGACAACTTCAGTCCTTTCTTCATTTATCATGAGGTTGCATACTGACTCAGTTGTAAGGATTTTTGCATCTGGATGTTGAGGTACAGTTTTCTACTCGCCTATCTATCCATCCTTCCATCCTTCCACACATCCACTCAGCCATCTTTTTCTTATGCATTTCAAGTAAATTGCAGATGGCAGCTTACCTCTAAATCCTTCAGGATATATTTAATTAATGAGAGTTTAATATTTGTTTACTTTTTAGCTTTAAGGGAAAGTTTATATACAATGAAATATGCAAATCTTTAAGTGTAGCTGTGCATCACTATTATATTTGTTTTTCTCAAGTTTTATTAAAAGAGAGCAAATGCATTGCTCCATTTTCAGCTGGCACTTAATGAGCTCCCACTATGTGACAAATCAATGGGTCTGTTTATTAATGTCACACATTAGCCATGAGTAGGAGCACTCTCATGATTCATTCAAGTTGTGCAACAGAGTGGTATAAGTTGAAGTTGTAAGCTTGCCATCTGGGGGCAGGGAGAGGTGGACAGAAAGCCCTTAAACAAATACATGAATAAGATTGCTGCAGGCTCTAATGGGTGCTATGTTGTTGTTGTTGTTAGGTGCCGTCAAGTCAGTATCCGACTCATAGCGACCCTCATCGGGTTTTCAATGGCTGATTGTTTCGGGATTGCCTTGGGAGTTGATTGCCAGGTCCTTCTCCCATTTTTTGCAGTGCTGGGAATTGAACTCAGGACTTCGGAGACTGCAGCGCAGCGCTCTACCAACTGAGCTAAATCCCAGCCCAATGGGTGCTATGGGGCCAGCAAATGGGGAGAAGTGTTGGAGAGTAATGGAGGGGCTGGGGGCAGGGAGTGCAGGGAGAAAATGTCTAAGAGGGTCCCTTTAGGAAGGGACATCTGAACAGATGCCTAAATGGTGGAAGATCCCAGGAAATACCCCACTTTGACATGTGTTTCCTGGAGCAAGCCTCTTTGCCTCCCTGAGCCTCAGTTTACCCATCACTGTTACCTCATTCTCGTAAGGATTAATGAGGGTGTGATGTGCTACCCGCAGGGCCCAGCATATGCAAGTGCACAGCCAGTGTGGGCGGCTGTCACAGGTGCCTCTGCTGCCACTGTGGGTGCTTTTGAGTAGACCCTGAGCGCCTACTCCATGCAAGCTCGGTGCTGGGGGGCTGCTCTATGGGAGCTGAGGATGTGGGGTGAATCAGATGGTGTCTTCCTCATGGAATCCACGCTCCTGAGGGGGAGAGTTATAGGACAGGGAGATCAGAGCTGCAAGAGAGCTAAGTAGCACTAGGAGGGCATGACTCTCTGGGTGAAATGTCCGGGAAGGCTTCCTGGAGGACATGATGCATGAGCTTTGTCTCAAATAGACAAATAGGACACTTCCAGATGGGTGAGGGAAGGAGTGCCATTCCAGCTGGGAAACACAGCCTACATAAAAGCAGAGAAACATGAACTGACCTGATGCATGGTGGAGAAATCACTCATGTTGGTGTAGGAGGAAAATTAAATGGAAGACAGAGAATGGGGGACTTCACAGAGGGCAGGACTGATTGCCGAGGGCTTGAATAACAGGCTACATGCTGGGCTTCCTCCTGAGAGCTGTCGAAGCTACGGACATGGTTTTTAAAGATGGCATCTGCACACCCACCAGAAAGGCCAAAATTCAGAAGTCCAACAGCAGCGAATGCTGGGGAGGGAGGGGAGCCAGGGAACACTCAGACATGGCAGTTGGAGATGAAGAACAGCACAAGCCCTTTTGGAAAAGTTCTGGCAGTTTCTTACAACACTAACCATCCATCTACCCTGTGATCCAGCAAGTCCACTCCAGGACAAATGAAAACACTTGTTCACAAAAGGCTTGTATACAAATGTTCATAGAGAGTGTGTATTCATAACATCCCCCCCAACTGGAAAGAGCTTGGGTGTCTATCTGCAGGAAATAAAATGAACAAGCACACTGTCACACATTCCTACAAGGGGCCTCTGCGCCTCTGAAAAAATGAATGGACCACCAACAGCTGCAGCAACAGGGATGGTCAGCAAAAACAACACGCTGAGCAGAAGGAGTCACGTGCTCACTGACAAGTGTGTACCATATGCTCCGTTGTTTGAAGTCCTAGAACGGGCAAAGCTAGTGTAAGGTGGAAAAGGTTAGAACCCGCCCCTGCAGTGGGAGCTTGAGGGGCATTGACTGGGAAGGGGCACAGGGGAACTTCCTGGGATGTTGGTGAAGTTCTGAATCTTAATAGGGGTGTGGGTTGCACAGGTGAAGGCATTTGTAGAACCTCGACAAATGAAGACTTAAGACCTGTGCCTTGCATGTTGAAATATTTTCTTTGTAGTTTTGAACTAGTCAGACATTCTGCAGGGCTCCTGTAGATGTCATCCATGAAATCATGACAGTGGCAGGCAGGAGCAGTGTAGCCCACCATCCAGAAATTTCTCTGTCTAAAGATCCGTACCAGCTCTGCCAGGCGATGTGGATAGTCTCATCAAAAGTGATATTGCCACCGGGCGCAGTAGCGCACACCTGTAATCCCAGCGGCTCGGGAGGCGGAGGCAGGAGGATTATAAATTCGAGACCAGAGGCAGTCTGCATAACTTAGCGAGACCCTGTCTCAAAAAGTAAAAAAAAAAAAAAAAAAAAAAAAAAAAAAAAAAAAAAAAAAAAAAAAAAAAAAAAAAAAAAAAAAAAAAAAAAAAAACCAAAAAACTGGGCTGAGGATGCAGCTCAGTGATCCAGCATTTGCAGAGCATGCAAGTGTGAGGCCCTGGGTTCAACTCCCAGTACCGCCAAAAAAAAAAAAAAAAAGTGATATTGCTGTTGTGCTTTATGGATTTCTGCTTCTTTGCATCTCCATTGGTCTCTTGATGGCTTTGATGGTCAGGACTAATGCAGGAGGACTCTTCAATCTGCACCTGCATTAAGCTTTAAAACTTCCCAGTCACTAGTTGCTTTAGGATGTCATCACCAACCTCTTTTGGAGACAGACCCGGGGTGCCCACCTTGGAGAAAGTAGGTGAGGCATCGGTTTCCTCATCAGTGCAAACAGGTGCATGACTTCAATTTCCCAGAATTGAACTGGGAAATGTAGGAGAGGTGGCCAGTATCAAATGAACCCGGATGTTGGACAATCAAAATAAGTGGCACCTTAGCCTCCTCTGAGCCCCAAGCCCAACTGTAAACAAATACTGAAGTCCAGGCAATGACGCGCATGCTGAAGTGTCAAAGGGAAATGCATGGAACCAGTGAGGGGATGGCTGTGCAGATGTGGGGTGAAGCCTATCCAATGAGATGCTCATAGTAGAACTGAAGGGGTGGATAGTGTTCTCTGGAAAACTGGCTTTCTCTATGTTTGAAATGTTCCATAATCAAGCACTGAAGGAAGCAAAATGGCTCTGGCTACAGCAG
Source organism: Pedetes capensis (assembly GCA_007922755.1). Taxonomy (NCBI): domain Eukaryota; kingdom Metazoa; phylum Chordata; class Mammalia; order Rodentia; family Pedetidae; genus Pedetes; species Pedetes capensis. The sequence continues at coordinate 69,220 of VMDO01009714.1, forward strand.
TGAGAGAAAAACTTGACAGGTCAGGTAGGAGTCAAAGAGGGCGGTGAGGAAGAAACGCGGGGCCTGAGGAAAAGCCTGGCCAGCAGGCATGGCCAAAGACACCAGCTGTGAGGAGACTCTGGGGCCAGAGAGGAGCTGAGGAATGCCTGGCAGTGAGGCCCCCTCTTCAGGGAAATGGAACGGCCTCCCTCCCAACAGCGGAGGTGAGGTGCAGAGGCTGGGAGGGGCCGGGAGCAGTGGTGTCCTTACTCCCCCATGCCACGGAGCTGGGCTCCTCACTGCCTCTTTAACCCTCCTGGACAAGCTGGTGACCAAGTGAGTAAATGTCAGCATGGGAACCCAATCCCATAAAAGTGACCACCAGGGAGGTGCCCTGTGGCTCACCTGTGCCCATCCCTAAGCCCAAGGAGGTCAGGACAAGCAAAGAGAAAGACATTTATAGTCCAAGAAGGTCACAGAATCCAGAGCAGGTTTAAGAGGTTGGGGAGCTCACTTCACTCAGACCTGGAGCCTCCACTGGCCTAAACAGCTGCCCCCATGGTAAGAGATTGGCTATTTGACTGCCACCTGCTCAGAATGCGCTCAAAGCACCCATTGCTTGATGCACCCTGGAGAGCTGGGGGCAGGGTTTTCTAGAACATATGCTGCCTACAATGCCATCAGTGGTAGTGTACGAGCGATTTCTCTTCTTACACTCTTGTTCTTGCTGATGAGAAAAGGTCGGGCATGATGTTGATGTGTCTCTGACACCTCTCCAGTCTTGCTAATCTGTCTTTCCAAAGGAGAGAGCAAGGTCGGGGGATGGTGGCTCAGTGAAGGAGCACTTGCCTTGCATGCAAGAGACCCTGGGTTCCAGCCCAGGACCACAAAAAGAAAAAATACAGAGAGAGCAGGCAATGTTTGCTAGCCAAAGCGCAATTCCATGTTTCTGTTTGCTTTTGCTGAGGTTTGGAAAGGGCGTGTCACCTCCCTGACAGGGTCCACTCAAACCTCTTCTGAACCCGCATAGTGCCCACGTCCAAGCACTGATGTGGGGTTAAATAGGGAAATGCAACAAAAGGGAGTCAAATAGCGCCTGGCACATGGTAAGTGCTCTCTCAGCCCAAGGGTCACCATTAATTTCATCACTGTGATCTCACCATTGCTTTTAATTTACAGAAATCAATGAGGTTTTTTCATGTTGGGTCATGAGACATTGTTTCCTGTTCAAAGTAGAAAATCGGATTTAGTTAAGTAGTCAGACCTGATTTCAGTTTCTTCAATGGGTACTTCCCCACACGTCTGTCAGCTTGTGTTTGCTTGTTGCTTTGATGCTGAAAGCTATGCCAATTGGTATTTCAGATACCAATAGGGCCACCCATGGTGGACAGGTTTCAGCTGAGCTTCCAGACCAAGACAGGCTAGGGAGAAGGACCTGGCAGCCCACTCCTGAAACAATTAGTCATTGAAAACCCTATGAATAGCAGAGAAGCACTGTGAAATACAGTGTCAGAAAATGAGCCACCCAGCCTGGAAGGCATTCAAGAAAAGACTAGGAAAGAGTTGCCTCCTCAAAGTAGAGTTGACTTTAATGACAGGATTGGAGTAAAGCCCCGGGGGGGGGGGGCTCCTTTTTGCTGACGTAGCACAACTCAAAATGAGAAGAAACATAATGGCTACAACATTGAGCTCAAACATAAAAAGATCATGGGCATGGCATAGGGTTGGGTAGTGTTTTGTTCTGGGGTACACTGGGTAGCTATGAGTTGGACCCGACTTGACAGCACCTAACAAAAACAACAAGTGGATGCTGAGTAGATAATAATTGCAAGAATTGGCAGATATGGCAAAATGCAAGGCCATGTGGCATGCAGGTGAGGGTGATATGTAAATAGCAGGTGTGTGTGTTTGGGGGTTGTGTATTGGGTGTTGGGGGGCACTCAGTTCCCAGTGGGGCTGAAACCCCTTAAACCTTCCTGGTTCCCTGAAGTTCTCTCCAGTGTGTTCTTTGTTCATTCGGGGTCCTCACGACTGAGACCGTGAAGCACTGTGATGTCGCATTAGCTTGTCGCTTTCTAGCTCACTCTGTCTCCTCAGAGCATAGGAGCCCAGGAAGGCAGGAGCTACCATTGGCTCCCCGCCATGCCCAAGACCCCCAGAACTGTGTCCCCACATGGAGGCTGCGCAATGTGTATCTGTTGACTGACAAGCTGACAGCATCTCTGTCCTACCAGTCCTGAGTTTCTAAAGAAACCCAGAGAGGCAGGGGAGAAGTGTTGGGGGTGGACTCTAAGACCACACAAGTTGCCCACTTGGCGAGGACTCAGGCCGGAAGTGCAGATGCCTCTCTGGCCCTGCCCAGGCTGCTGGAGGCACCTGCCCTGCTCTCTCGACCTGGATAAAGTGGAGGTGGAGTGGGGATGGAGGCTGTCCTAAGACTGTCTCCTCGATAGCCACTTAGGGGTGGATGAGGCTAAAGCTTAGAGCACCCCTAAACTGAAGCTCCCAATTTGAGGGACTCAGCTACCCCAGAGGCCTGGTCCAGTAACATCCCCGTCTCCCAGGAACCCTCATATTCCAGGAGCCCCCACTTCCTGCTGCTCATAGCTATTCCCAGGAACCCCCATGTCATGCCCCCCCATAGGTATACCATGTGTCCAAGGACAGGTAGCCATGCCCAAGGGAGAGTTCTCACAACCCTGGACTTCTGAAACCACTGAGTTTGTCCTTTATCCAGCCATGGCCACACGGTAGCCATATTGACGAGTGCAGGAGTGAGGACACTCTTTGTCACAAGCCCCTTCCTGGGCTCAGGTCCTGTTCTGTCAGCACTCTGCAAGCCCTGTCCACTCACCCCCAAGAAGTGCCACTGTCATAGGCTTGAACAAGATGCTTCAATGCTCAGAATGGAGCGTGGGCTGATCCTATGGGGGGGGGCTGTCAATGGCCACATCTGAGTTAAGGTCAGGCACAGCTTGGTGCCAAGGGCTGGCCCTGCAGCCCCTTCTGCTAAGGTCCAAGCTGAAGCACAGAGAGGTGAGGACATGTGCTCAAGGCCACACAGGAGGAGTGGATCACCTGTTAGTTTGTCCAGGTACCAATACCTGTGCTCCCTATGGGACCCCACAGCTCTGTCCCAGGCAAGGAAAACGATGGAGACAAAGGGCAAAAGACATCAAAAGAGACAGAGAGAAAGTGAGGGAGACAGGAGCAGGACAGACAGACAGAGGGAAAGAGAAACAGAGAGAAAGGGACCAAAGGAAAGAGATGGAGACATGGAGAAAGCAAAGACAGAAGATGAGATTCCACTTCCGGAGCCAGACCAGCAGGGCTCGTGAGGCCTGGTTTGGGGGATTGGAACAGACTGCAGCCTGTGACATTCTGGGGTGTGCTGAAGACCCCATCCCTGCTAGCATCCCAGCCCCTCTCCCTCCTGCCTCAGGTTCAGGTTTGCAGTGGGGGCTCCCCAGCCTGCCCTCCCACCACCCACCTGCACTTCTCCCCTCTGGGCTCGGTTCTTCCAATGCCTCCCTCCTCCCTTTGCCCCTGCCATGCCCGTGGCCTCCATGTCCACCTCTTGCTCTCGCTGCCCTCCCCAGAGCCCAGGGCGAAGATGACCTCGTCATGAAGCCTTCTCGGACCTAGCCTTCTCCCCCTGATTTTGGCCAGGGGGTGGAGGACACTGAGGTACAAGGGATAGTCACACCCTAGGCAGGTGCCAACCTCCCTCCATCTTGGGACTGATCCCCCTTCTGGTCGGCCTCTGCACTATCATCTGGCACCCTTGTGGGGTCCCACCCTCTGGTCCCGTATCGCTGGTCTGGGTCCCAGCAACGATGGCTGAGTCAGCCTAGGTGCTAGTGCGTCACACCCTGGGCCCCGGGACCACAGCCCTGGAGGGACTATCATTCTGCCTGGGGTCCTAGCCTAAACCTAGCTGGCCTCCTCCAATCCCAGCAGGGAGCAGCTGCCTGCTGCGGCCTCTGTGAGGTCACTTAGCCCCTGCATCTACCTGCCTGGGAGTCCCACAAGAGCAGGGCTTTGGTCCTCTCTATGCACAGGAGGGGACAGAGCTGGGCTCAGCCACAGTTTGTTTGCCTTGAATTCAATCGATTCCTGTCCCACAAAAGAGGGATTATGCCAGGGAATTTCCAGAAGCAATTTCTTTCCTTCTCCCCACCGCAGTTCCGGGATTGACATGACTGCGCTTTTGTTGCTGCTATCAGCGATGCCATCGCAGCATTTCCCTGGAATCCGGAGCGGGCAGGGGCTACAAGTCAGGCTCTGGGAAAGGAACGGGCTTCCTCCACTCCAGTGGCCTCTGCCCAACCTCTGTTTACTCACTGTCGAGCCATTCAGTGTGGTTGTTTACTGATGGGGGTGGGGGAAGTCACCTGGGATCACATCACCGAAATGCCATGTAACCAAACGTTACCGTGTGGATTCATTTCCTTCCAGAATGTTCTCAAGACTAAATATATATATTCAAATATATGTATTGGGAATTGCTTCAGCTGGTCTCTCTGCATTGTTTTGTGATGGCTGCCTGGTGGCCCAGGGTTTATTTAGCAAATCCCTGTTGTGGACATTAATGCTAGTCCCACTTTGGAGCTATAATAGGTAATGTTGCAGGGAGCGTCCTAACAGTTGTCTTTTCCCAAGCCACTGGACAATTCCCTTGGCAGGACCTGCAGGTGTCCTGAATCCAGGCATCCATGCCTTTCTAAGAACACATTTGTCCGTGGGAGCAGCCCCTGTCCTTGCTGCATACCAATGAAGCACCCTCTGCAATAAGCAAATCTCCTCTGAGCCACCCTGACCAGCAGCATCACAGAGCCCAACATCTTTATGTTACAGTTGGGGATACTGAGGCCGGATGTTACCCCAAAGTGCTGCACCCCCAAATATGTCTCCCTTCAGTGAATTTGTCTCCCTTCACCCTGTTTGGCCCTCAGGAGGACTAGTTAGCCAGAGATGGGTAAGATTCCTCAAAAAGAGGGACAACTTAAGACAGGCACAGTTGTGGAGAGGCCATCAGGAGAGGCAAGGCTGCCTGGAAAGGCCAAGATGCCTGCCTTGGTAGAGGGAGAGGCATAATTGCCCACCTGGTCACTGTGACCTTCACTTCTTATTTCGAAGGTTTACTGGTGCATGCAGTACAATGAGTTATGAGAACACCTGCTGATGTCGTGCTTTCTGTAAAGTCACTTATCAGTTATCTTTGGTGATTTGGAGGGAATGTCCAGAGAGTTTCACCTGCCCTCTAGGTTGAGTATACCTTAGATTGGTAAAATTATATGATGCATAGTAAGAACAAAGAGATTAGAGAGACAAAGAGTTAGGTCACTTAAAGATGTTATTATAGTGATGGGGTTAAAGAAGTTCATGCATTCCTTCTCTGTTTGATGTGATTGTTACTGATTAAGAAATAAAATTAAGATAAAAAGAGAGGCTACAGAGAACCCTTGTAGCTCTTGGCCATAGCTCACTAACATTCTTGGTTGTCCATCTCTTCATTTCTCTCAGAGCTTTGCGGCAACACCGGAGGTAAAGGCCAACTTATCCAAAATCAACTTGAGAACAGCTGCAATTTCCATATCATGTAAGGATTCTCCCCACTCCATTATCTCTTTAGGATTTTACAGGAGAGTGCACAAAGGGAAGCAGCCAAGCCATGGCCTCTGTACTGCTCATGGCAGACATCACTAAGTAATCATGGTGCTTTCTTCTGCTGAGCCCAGACCATTGACGACTTCAACAGCCATTACAAGGTACCTGGGGCTGGCACAGAAATGAAACATTTCCACCATGCCAGCTCAGTGTCTTTGGCATCGAGAAGAGCCTTTCTGCAGTGAGGACTTGAGCCTGCTGGGAAATGCTTGAATTCTCACTTTTCTTCTTCTTCCAAGCCAGAAACAGTTGACAAGTCCTCCTGATTTCCGTTTCTCCAACCCTGCCATGTCCTCTAAAACCTTGTCTGGGTTTCCTCATAACCACAGCCTTCCCAGCAGAGGGGGTCGCGCATCCAAGCTGGGGCAGAGAGGCAGCGCAGGGTTTGAGAGTCAGGCAGAGCTGGATCGAGATCTGGCCCTTGCTTTAGGGCCATGGGAACTTAAGCAAGTGGCCTCCTCCTCCAAGACCCTACCTCCCTCACCTGGGGAAGTGGGGCGGCAACACCCCATCTTCTCCTCTCTGGGTCTCAGTTTGATGATCTGTAGAATGGGAAGGGTCTTCTCCATTCTGCCCCCTTGCTATGTCTGGGTGTCCTGCTTTGACCTCGCATGGAACTGCCTCTAACTACAACCTGGGCTTCTTTGGATGGCTGGGGGGACTGGACGGGATGGGAGTATGCTTGTTCAATTCCTGCCCCTCTGGGATGGAGCTCACCAGGGGAGGGGTGGGGAGGGCAGTTTTCCCTAGCTCACTGGCACCTTATGGAGGTATCTTGAACCTCCCCCACATTCCTTACA
>VMDO01009715.1:0-75671 GCA_007922755.1 Pedetes capensis
ATTTTGGCAAGTATATTTTCCAGCTTATTTTTTGTCTTATTGCTTGTTTTTAGTGCCTAGTAATTTTAATTTTTAAGTAATAAAAGCACCAAAATTGTTTTCATTTTTTTCTATTCTTGTGTTTAGAAAATACTGATTGATTAAGAAATAAACATAGACACCTAAATATTCTACATGTGAAACAGTCACATATATTCTTGATATCATGTTAATGGGCTTTGAATTTATAAAAGCCTAGAATGTTTTTGACCCATATTTTAATGTAAGGATCTAAATTATGTTTACAAATTATGATCCAGATTTTGGTACATACTCTATTAAAGTAATCCTTGAATATAAGGTTGCAAATATTAGCATAAAAACGTGGCAGACATTTATGTGTATGTGAACATATAAATACCTGTGATTTCATGTTTGTGTGTTTTCTGAAACATTTTTGAAACTAATTAAAGTTTTATGTGTTAGACTTAAAAATAAAAATTAAGGCCAGATGTAATGGTATATGTCTCTAATCCCAGTGACTCAAGAGACTGAGGCAGGAGGATTGCAATTTCGAGGCCAGAGGCAGCCTATATAACTTAGTGAGACCCTGTCTCAAAATTAAAAAAAATTTAAAAAGAGAATAAGGGAGCATCCCAGTGGTAGAGCTCTTGCAAAGTATGAGGCCCTGGGTTTAGCCCCAGTTCTGCACACACATGCATGTGCACACACACACACACACACACACACACACACACACACACACACGTAGATATATTTAACATACATTTCCAATGGGAAAAAATTAATTTGTTCATTTGAAACAGAAATCAAGTAAAAATCCAAAACAAAACATCATAAGGAGGAACAAATATCTAAGGTCACTTCTCACAAGAAATTAAGTGACAATTGGCAGGGGAAAAGTGTCTGAATCTATTTTGAGTTCAGGCCCAAAAATATTTCTAAAGTAAAATTTTGTGTGTATGGAAGCAGTTAGAAGCAACAAGGCTTCCCTCTCTCTCAGTTTGTGCCAAGAAAACAGCCTTAATTTCACAGTTCTTTCTTGAAGTACCTCAAGCAGTCTAAATTTATATTTGTAATAAATGCTGACATGAGATTGCTATCATTGTTACTTCTTCTGGAAATTATTCTTTAAAAAATGGATTTTCTAAACACATATTTAATCAAAATGTTATATTTATATTTGTTTAATATTCAGTTATGAAAATCTTTTAACTTAGCCATACACCGCAGCAATTATTTTATCTATTTTATTACAAATGAACACGATTGTAAGCTTGGTGATCTAAACACAATGGCTGAAGTGTTTTATTTGTTTTTTAATGATTCTTTCTAACCCTTGCTCTTTAAATAGGCCACTTTTATTTCTTGGAAGGACAAAACGATGCTCTGCTTTGTGGCAACAGCTCAGATGCAGGGTAAGTTGTGCTTCCTATTGATTCTCAGTCCTCACTGCTTCTTCAGGCTCCATAACCTGCCACAGTCCACCCACCTGCCTCCTGCTCACTCCTTGTTCAAAGCCCTCCGTAAACTGTACTTCACACTGACTCTCAGAATAGCCAAAATAAGGGCCGGGCGTGGTGGCGCACTCCTGTAATCCCAGCGGCTTGGGAGGCGGAGATGGGAGGATCGCAAGTTCGAGACCAGAATAGCCAAAATAAGTGTGGATTCACACCTCCTTCACACACTCATATGCAGCAATTATTTTTCCATACTAGGTCACATCTAATCTTCCAGATTAGCTCAATGAAAAATAGAGAGAAGAGCAGTTCATATACATAAGAAGCTTAAATTAATAGAATTCATAAGTATGTACTTGTGTGCATGTGATGTTTCATTTATGCTAATATGATCTCCATGGCTTAAATTGTAAAAATCTCTGAAAATAATGTCAATATCTGAGGCATGGTGAATATACTTCTACCATATTTTAACAAAATGCATAAAAACAAAGAGCATAGTCCAGGGTCCCCATAGGTTGAGATTATGTCTCCACTATACAACATCATTTCTCCTTGTGTTAGTTTTTTCATATTGTAAATGGGTATTAAGATAAGATTGTTGTTGTCATTGTTAGTTAGGTGCCTTCAAGTCGGGTCCGAGTCACAGTGATCCTCATAGGATTTTTGGTGAATGATTGTTTCAGGAGGGTCTACCAAGTCCTTTTCCCATTTTCTGCAGTGCTGGGGATTGAACACATGGCCTCAGAGTGTGCAGAGCAACACTCTACCAACTAAGCTAAACCCCAGCCCATTAAGGTAATAAGGTAATTGGTTAAGCATATTCATGATTATATAGCTATTACAGGGATCTTAGTCATTATGGTTGACAGCATGCTAACATTTGTTAGTAAGAAGCATTGTACATGGAATAAAAGCCTAGAAAATTTCAGAGAAATAGTTAGATTTCCCTATTTGGAAATATTTTAAAATCACAGAAAAAAGCCTAATTTTTTTCTTTGGATGGTAATATTGTGAACATTGGTAAATAATAACCTGTAGCAAAATTCCCAATGATAACAAGCTTTGTACTCGACCTCTATGATGAAAATCATGCTGCCTTTATCTCCAGACTGCAGTGATAATAAAAACACACATTTTAATTCCTTGTCTGTACTATACTAAATGCTTTACATACAGTATAGTATTCAGTGTTTGCAAGGTTTTGAGGCAGGTGCTTATGACACCTTTCTTACATATTATGTGTCTGAAGGCTAGCAAATTTAGGAAAGTTCCTCAATGTCATTCAGCTCAGGATATCAGGCACAAATTTAGACTAGACCTGCTTAATATTTAAGACTATTCTACGAAATTCCAATGGTCAGTGCCTTTCTCTCCTCTGAGTTTCCTTACATCCTTTGTGTTTTCTTCTCTCTACTTGAACCCACACTCAAACTCACTTCTATTTCAAGACATCTTCAGTAAAATCAACTTTGTTCCTTTAGACTAATCTGGTCGCATCCGTAAATCCCAAAACAGATTAATCAGGATGTGATTGCTTTTATATGGACATATGATAAATTTAACTATATAGTTATGAATTATACAAGAATTCACAAGATAAACTTAATAGATTCTATTATTATATAAACCAGTCCACATGCACGGTAAGGTGAGAGAAATAGGCTTTTCCTAGTACCCATACAAAATAGAGTGGCATCTATAAGAACAGAAAATCTGACTAGCAGGATTGCAGCTACTGGCATCCTCTCTTTCCTCTAACCTAATTACAGCCAGTGTCCAGAAGGATACATCTGTGTGAAGGCTGGTAGGAACCCCAACTATGGCTACACAAGTTTTGACACATTCAGCTGGGCCTTCTTGTCTTTATTTCGTCTCATGACTCAAGACTTCTGGGAAAATCTTTATCAACTGGTGAGTAATGATTCTTCTGAGAAGCATGAAGTAGACCAACACAATTGCTGTAGAATACTTTATTCCTTAGAATGTGATTTTGTAATAACCTATACAAAATTTCTTAAAATATCTTTTCCATTTTTACAGACACTGCGGGCTGCTGGGAAAACATACATGATATTTTTTGTGCTAGTCATTTTTTTGGGCTCCTTCTACCTTATAAATTTGATTCTGGCTGTGGTGGCCATGGCATATGAGGAACAGAATCAGGCCACGTTGGAAGAGGCAGAACAGAAAGAGGCTGAATTTCAGCAGATGCTTGAACAGTTAAAAAAGCAGCAAGAAGAAGCTCAGGTATAATCAGTGAGCACAAAGACATTTGAGTTTTGTTTTTTTTATCTCACTTCTCTGACCTAAGTGTTAAGGTCAGTACCATGGCACTTGACATTAGAAATGTGTCAAATGTGTGTGTTAAGTGTTAGGAGCCTGTTTGATTGTTAGGAGGCTATTACTTTATTTTGATGGTTACTGTCCATACTAATGGAGTCAAAACATGGAGAATTACAATTGTATTATTGACATTTTCCCTCCCTTGTTACCCCTTGAGGAAATTTACTATTAACACCCTCATTTACTGAAGCTCATAAATTAGGTAACAACACACAAAAAAAACAAGACAAGGATGTGGCAGTCCACTCTCAAGACAATCAGCCTTTGAAAACCTGATAAAGATCGCCTGTGTCAGATAGGGTTGGAAGGTACCTAACAACAACAAAAACATGCCTTCAATGGAAGCATTTTCTTAATCTTGTAGGGAAGAGGAAGTCAAGTATACTTACTCGCTTCTTCATTACACTGTCACTAAATGCAAAAAATGTCAGAAAACAGAGTCAAAGTTGGAAGATCATTTCATACAGTCTGAATAGTCAAAAATCTATTCAATATTTGTCCTCCTGTGTATGAAGTATGCAAATATAGGTTTATAGCTCACATTAGGAAATCACTAAAAATACTAACGTTCTCTGCCTCTGACACTTTAATTTGGATTTGATGACACTTTAGAATAAGGTAAATATTTCTCTAACTATATTTGTTCAACTTAATAGAATTAACTAATCCATTGTTTAGTTTTGTCTTTTCTTGAATGTTGAATGCAGTTCCCTTCTATACTATCTCAAATGTGTAATGAAGGCCAAGCAAATAAAGTATACTGAGGTAGTAGCAACAACATTGAATGCTGTAGTTTTTTTCAAAAACTGCACTACTATAATTTACAAATTCATGTAGATGCCATGATCTGGGATTCCTTAATACATAATATGTAAAATGTCTTCATTGTACATTTTCTATTGGATTCTTCATGCATTTCTTAGTGTAATACTCAATTTAAATGAGAAAGAAAAAAGTTTATTAGAATAAATACTTGATTGCATCAAATAATTCAATCTAACACTAAAAAATAATCAAAAAGAAACGTGGTACAAGGCAAATGCCTGTGAGGTTTAAATTGTTGTTGTTAGGTGCTGTCACGTGTAGTCCAACTCACAATGACCCTATGTATCATAGAATGAAGCACTCCCAAACACTATGCCACACCTGGCACTACTGTCAGTGCTTCTCTGCTATTTATAGGGGTATATTATCTTGGGTGTGAGCTGCCAGGTCTTTCTTCCAAGCCTACAAATCCTGGTATTTCCAGGCAATCTCCCATCCAAGGACTAACCAGGCTTAACCCTGCTTAGCTTCCAAGATCAGACAAGATCAGATGCCAAGGTGATACAGCTGTAGATGTGAGGTTTAAATTGTTGTTATGGAAATAAGAAACTTTAATTCTTAAATATTTTCCTTCTTAATATATTGCTTAAATCATAGAAAAAGTGTTATGATCATTGAGCATCTTATTCATATTACTAGATAATTAGAATATATAGTATGAGGCCATAGCTTGAAGGTTTTCATCATTCACATGCATCACCTTCCATATGTGTGTTGATTTTATACTTTGACTTGTCTAATGAAAATGTACTATTTCCAAAATATGGAAAAGAAAGAATTGCTTTCCAACTTGTATTTTATTATATTAAGGTAAATGAAGCAGTAAGTAGATAACTTTTTTTAAAAAAGTATATGCAACTAATATTTACTTTTTGCCCTTCTAGGCAGCAGCTGCAGCAGCATCTGCTGAGTCCAGAGACTTCAGTGGTGCTGGTGGGATAGGAGTTTTCTCAGAGAGTTCTTCAGTAGCATCAAAATTGAGCTCCAAAAGTGAAAAAGAGCTGAAAAACAGAAGAAAGAAAAAGAAACAAAAAGAGCAGTCTGGAGAAGAAGAAAAGGAAGATGGAGTCCGAAAATCTGAATCTGAAGATAGCATAAGAAGAAAAGGCTTCCGTTTTTCCTTAGAAGGAAGTAGGCTGACATATGAGAAGAGGTTTTCTTCTCCACACCAGGTAAAAAATACTAGACTAAATAAGTTGCATTTTCATCACAAGAATAGTTTTTAAAAGAATATGTCAGAATTTGGTGGAGCTAAAGCTATCTTCTTCCTCAATGCTTTCAGAATGACAATGACCATCAAGTGTTTTGGCTACCACCTCAGAGATCTTGTGAGTTATAAATTTTTGGAATCCCAGGAAGGAATTTTGAGATCCCACTGGCTTGGGGAGGTTTGTGGTTTTGAGAATTTTTTAAAGACTTGAGCTTCTCCTGGCAGTTTTCCACATGAGGAATGATCAGCAGATGGTTCCCATCCCTTCTTAGCTACTGTTCCTGGACCCAGTGAACTGTGGGTTTTCTGAGTGGCAGGTGCCCAGAAGTAGACCAGGGATATTTTCAGACCATCTGTGCAGTTATTCTCATCCATGTGCAAACTTCACATACACAGTGCATTCTTCATGCCCTTGTTCCAAAGGGAACCAAAGCAATTTTTTAAATGTAGTCAAAATCTCAGATGATTTTTTTATTACATATTAATTAAAATTTCTACTTTAAAAAACAATCTCAGGTAGATATGCACTGAGGAAGATTTATGACACTAAATAAGCAAAGATGTTTAATTGTACTTGATTTTTGTGTTTCCTGTTAAACACACAACTTAAATTCAAAGAATACACTGATTTACATATTGCGGAAAGTGTTCACTGGATGCCTCCGGCTTATGTATCCAAACCAGCTGTTTAAAACTTGGGATCCTTAATTGTCTTTCAAATTACCAAGAGAAAACTCAGTAATACACAGTGTATCAAAGAAAAATTTCACCAGGAGTGACACATTAATATCCATCCAGTAACAATAACAATTACAACAACATTGATGGTAATGACAAGGATAATGATCACACATTGCATTACAACTTGCAATATAAATTCATTTAAGCCACACAACCCTACCTACTAATTTAAGTATCATCCAAAGTTTTCAGATATGAAGAGAAGAGGGCTGTATACTCTGTTGAGCTCCTTTTTTATACATATGTTCTTTTCTATTTATTTTGGCATATGTTTTTATTAGTATTAATTATACAAGATGATGAGTTTTATTTTGACATTTTCATACATGCATGTCATGTACTTTGATCATATTCACCCCTCCCATCATCCTTACTTATCACCCCTTTGCTGGTTTCATTCCTCTTCCCAAATAGTCCCCCTTCTACTTTCACTTGTATTTTTTATTTAGATTCTACATATGAGAGAGAATATGTGATACTTATCTTCTGAGTCTGTTTATTTCACTTAATATGATGACTTCTAGGTTCATCCATTTTCCTGCAAATTACATGATTTCATTCTTTATAGGTGAATAATACTCCCTTGTGTGTATATAATATGTTGTATTTTCTTTATCCATCCATCCATGGATGGGCACTTAATCTGAATCCATAACTTGATAATGTGAATAGTGCCATGATAACCATGGATAGTTAGGTATATCTGTTGTGTGCTGACTTTGATTCCTTTGGGAATATTCTCAGTCGTATTATAGCTGGATCATAGGGTAGTTTTATTTTTAGTTTCTGGAGGAACTTCCCTACTGATTTCCCTAGTGGCTGCACTAATTAACATTCCCATTAACAATGTATAAGAGTTCCTCATTAACACATCCTCAATAGCATTTGCTAGTTGTTATTTTCTTGAAGAAGCCACTCTGACTGAGATGAGATGGAATCTCAGTATAGTCTTGATTTGCATTTCCCTTATGGCTAAAGATGTTGAACATATTTTCATTTGCTTATTAGCCATTTATGCTTCTTTTGAGAACTCTCTGTTCAATTCATTTGATCATTTACTAATTGCATTATTTGCTTTTTTGATGCTTATATTTTATGGATATTAATTGCCAGTGGGATGAATAGCTGGCAAAGATTGTCTTCCATTCCGTAGACTGTCTTGTCACTCTGTTAATTGTTTCTTGTGCTGTGCAGAAGCTTTTAAATTTGATGCAATGTTGTCAGTTCTTATTATTTCCTGAGCTACTGGAGTCATATTCAGAAAGTTGTTGCCTATGCCTGTATCTTCAAGTGTTTTCCTTAGGTTTTACTCCAGTAGATTCAAAGTTTCAAGTCTCACACTGAGGTCTTTGGCCTATTTTGAATTGGTTTTTGTACAGGGTGAGATATAAGGATTTAGTTTCACTCTTCTACATGTGGATATCCAGTTTTCCTAGCACCACTTATTGAAGAGGCTGTCTTTGCTTCAAACTATGGTTTTTGCAGTTTTGTCAAAAACCAGATGAGTATGGCTGTGTGATTTTATTTCTGCATCCTCTATTGTGCTCCATTGGCCTACATGGCTGTTTTTGTGCTAGTACCATGCTGTTTTTATTACTGTGGTTCTGTAGTATAATTTGAAATCAAGTATTTTGATGGCCCCAGCATTGCTTTTCTTGCTCAGGCAATTTGAGGTCTTTTGTGTTTCCATATGGATTTTAGGGTTTTTTTTCCTATTTCTGTGAAGAATATCTTGGAATTTTGAGGAATTTTGTATCTATTGTCATCAAGGATATTGGCCTATAGTTTTGTTGTTATTGTTGTGACCTTATATAATTTTGGTATCAGGGTGATATTGGCTCCATGGAATTAGTTTGGAATGATTCTTCCCCTTTATTTTTATGGAATCATTTGAAGAGTGTGTTAGTTAGCTTATGCATCACTGTGGAAAAATATCTGAGAGAACAACTTAATAAAGAAGGATAGGTTTATTGGGGCTCACAGTTTAGAGGAACAGAGTCAATAATGGGAGGAAGGCCTGGTGTAGCAGCTAGCATCAGGGCCTGAGGCAGAGGGCTTCCTCACATCATTGCATCAGGAAACACAGAGGGAGAACAAGAACTGGAGTACAGGTAAAATCTCCAAGTGCCTACCCCCCAGTGACCTACTTCTACATGCTAGGTCCCACTTTCCAAAGTTCCAGAACCTCCACAAATAGCACTAGCACCTAGGAACCAAGCATTCAAACACATGACCCTGCACCCTAAAGATTCATGGCTATCTCCTAATACAAAGTGTATTTAGTCTGACTTCAAGAGTCCCCAAAGTGTTAATTGTTTCAACCTTGTTCAAAAGTCCAAGTTTAAAGTCTCCACTGATACTTAAAGAAAACTCCTAGCTGAGAGGCCTTGCAAAAAAAAGGAAAAAATTGCGTACTTCCAACCTACAATGGCACAGAATAAGTATTCCATTCCAAAAGGAATGAATGAATGGAAGCACAAGAACGAAAGATCAGTCCAATGAATCATGGAAATCCAGCAGGGCACACAAACCCTGTAACCCCATGTCTGGCATCTGACACATATGGTCCATCATCTGGACTTGAATAGGCTTGTGTGGTCCCACTACTATGGCCTTGCCATTTGTAGCACACATGGCCCTCTGGTACTGGCTTCACTTATTGTCAGTACCTTCCCTCAGCAGGTATTTCTTGTTGCTGTCATGTCCAACATCCTGGGTTCTTCATTACAGCTTAGGCTCCATTTCCAAAGCTTCATGCACCAGCCCTTCAAGGGCTCTCCACAAAGAATCTGACTCTTGTACACATGGCATGGCCTCACAGGCTATTCTTTGAAATTGGTAGCAGCTTCCATAATCCCACAACTGTTGTATTCTGCTTGCCTACAAAACCAGCATCACATGGACAATGCCAAGGTTCACTGCCTGCTTGAGCAGTAGATGGGCCCTTTTGGACCATGACTACAGTGACAGCCTCTGTATTCCCAGGCAAGACAGCCATTTACTTCAGTGGACACTTTCCAGCAGAGCACTCAGGAGGAACTCACTTTTCAATTACTCTTTTCAAAGGAAAGTCTTTTAAATGAGTTTGCCATTTCACACACTGGAGGCTTAGATGGGAGGGGTCTGACCAACTCCTGCTTTGCTACCAGGGCATTTTTCTATTTTTGCAATGCAAAGTATTCAGCTTCTCTTTATTGGAGTTTATCTCTTTAACAGTTAGCACCTTATCCAAGCTTGCCTTATCCACATCTTTAAACCTGAGACTTTTTTTCTTACCAAACTACTCATTTTAAAAATCTTTCTGCTTTCCTTCTTGCTCCTTGTTAAAATCATAAACCTGGATAAAAGCATGCAGTGATAATCAAAGAACATCCTCGGTACGATTTTTTATCTAGAAATTTCCCCTATCAAGTTAATTAGCCCATTACTTTTTACTTTGGCCTTCCTTAAATCTTTAGTACATGGGAGAACTACAGATAAACTCTTTGCCAGAATGTAACATGAATGGTCTCTGCTCCAATTACCGATAGTGTCCTCATTTCTCTCTGAAATTATGGGAACCTCATGTTTATTGTCCATATTTCTGTCCATGTTCTGGTCTTCCAAACTCTTATAAGAACAACCCCACAAGCTCTGCCTACAAAATTCAAGGGCTTCTCTAGCCTGCACCTCCAAATTCTTCCCACAAACAAGTTCCAACAGCCTAAGAACATTATAATCAGGTTTCTACACATCACCAATCCTTCTCAGTACTAATTTTCTACATTAGCTTGTGCAGTACTGTGGGAAAATACCTAACAGAGCAACTTAATGGAGAAGGATAAGTTTATTGGGGCTCACAATTTAGAGGATCATAGTCCATAGTAGCAAGTAGGCCTGATGGAACAGCTGGCATCAGGGCCTGTGATGGAGAACTTCCTCATATCATTACATCAGGAAGTGGAGGAAGAACCAGAATCGGGGTCCAGGTACAATCTCCAAAGGCCCACCCCCAGTGAGATTCTTCTACAAGCTAGGTCCCACTTCCCAAAGTTCCAGAGTTTCCACAAACAACATCATCACCTTGGGCCCAAGCATTCAAGTAAATGTCCTTTGAGGGACATTTTAGATTTAAACAGTCTTAGCTGTCCTTGCTGTAGTAGAAAAACAAACAACAAATGAAACTCACTTATTGGAAGCTTACAGTTAGAGAATTAGTTCATAATGATAGCAGAGAAGTCATGGTGCAGTGGTGGCAGGGCCTGTGACAGATAACCTCATGGCATGATGAAGTTAGACAGAGGGAGAACAGGGCTATGGGTTCAGGGTAAAAACTTCCAAAGGTCCCCAGCAAGCTACTTCCACAAAAGGTCCACCTCCTAAAATTCCACAATCTCCGAAGAAAGCACCACCAGGTGGGAACCAAATAATGTGACCTCTAGGGGACAATTTAGATCCAAATCATAACACAAGCTGTAACAAGGAGCATTTGTATCCTTTGAAAGTCTGGTAGAATTCAGCAGTAAATCTATCTGGTCTTGGTCTTTTCCTTTATTGGAGAATATTTATTACTCCCTCTATCTCATTGCTTTTTATTGATCTGTTTAGGTTGTTTATATCCTCTTGATTCAATTTTGGTAGGTCATATGTGTCTAGAAATTTACCTATTTCTTATAGATTTTCCAACTTATTAGAATATAAATTTTCAAAATATTCCTTAATGATCCTCTAGATTTTAGTAATATCTGTTGTTGCTGCTGCTGTTGTTGTTGTTGTTGTTAGGTGGCAGCAAGTTGAGTCCAACTCATAGCAACACTATGTACAACAAATGAAACACTCCCTGATGCTGTGCCATGCCCCAGGACTTTTGTCTGTGCTTCTCTGCTATTCTTAGGGATATTAGTGGCTGATTTTTGGAGGGAGTGGGCTACCAGGTCCTTCTTTCAAGCCTACCACACCCAATATTCCCAGACAGTTTCCCATCTAAAAACTAAGCAGATCCAACTCTGCTTAGCTTCCAAGATCTGACAGGCTCACATGCTACAGTGGTACAGCTGCAGGGAATATCTGAAGTAATATCCCCTTTTTCATCACTAATTTTATTAATTTGGGTATTCACACTGATTTTTAATATTTCTTTCCTTTTGCTAATTTTTGCTTTGGCTTGATCATATTTTTCTAATACTTTAATGTATAACATTTGGTTACTTATTTGAGCTCTCTCTGAGTTTTTAACTCAGGCACTAATAGCTATATACTTCCCTCATGCAACTACCTTCTCTGTATACCAAAGATTCTGGTAAGTAGTATCTTCATTTTCATTTGATTATAGGTATTTTTAAATTCCCCCCACACCTGATTTATTCAATGACTCACTGTTTCTACAAATGTGTATTTGTCAATCTCCATATGTTTGCATAGATTCTGTAGTTGCTCTTGCTTTTGATTTCAAGTTTTATTTCATTATGATCTCATCAGATACAAGACATTACTTCAACATTTTTATGTTCTTTAAACTTTTTGTGGCCTAAAATGTGATATATTTTGGAGAATATTTTACAGTCTACTTAGAAAAATGTGAATTCTCCATCTATTGGGTGTGTATTTTGTGTATGTGTTAAATCCATTTGATGAATTGTAGAGCTTAACTTTTTTCTTTGCATATTTTTTGTCTGGATGATCCATCTATTGA
Organism: Pedetes capensis; assembly: GCA_007922755.1. Lineage (NCBI taxonomy): Eukaryota > Metazoa > Chordata > Mammalia > Rodentia > Pedetidae > Pedetes > Pedetes capensis. Next base: position 12,254 of record VMDO01009715.1, read on the forward strand.
TAAAATTGAGAAATTAATGTCACTCACTATTACTGTGTCTATATTTATCTGTCCTCTTATAAAATTGGGTGCCCCATTGTTTGGTTCATATATATTTACAAATGTTATTTCTTCTTGATAGATTGTTCATTTAATCAATATTCAGTGACTATCTTTAACTATCTTATCTAATTTTGGCTGGAAGCCTACTTTGTCATATATGAATATAGATGCTCCTGATTGCTCTTGGATATTATTTGCTTGGAATATTATTTTCTATCATTTCATGTCAATTCTGTGTATTTCTTTGACAGTGACTTTTAGTCACCAAACAACAGTATCTTCTTTTAATCCATTCAGGTAGTCTTTGTCTTTTAATTAAAAGTTAAGGCCATTTACATTTAGGATTACCATTGAAAAATATGTACTAATTTCTCTCTTATTCATCTTGGAGTATTACTGGTTCACTAAGTTAAGAATGTTTAATTCTTTCTATTGTTGTTAGGTGCCGTCAAGTCAGTATCCGACTCATAGTGACCCTCATAGGGTTTTCAATGGCCGACTGTTTCGGGATTGCCTTGGGAGTGGGTTGCCAGGCCCTTCTCCCATTTTTGCGGTGCTGGGAATTGAACTCAGGACCTCAGCGACTGCAGCGCAGCGCTCTACCAACTGAGCCAAATCCCAGCCAATTCTTTCTATATTCTCCTTCATTTAACTATTCTTCTAGTGAGATTTATCCTTTCCCAAACCCTTATGTCAGGGCGGGATTTAGCTCAGTTGGTAGAGTGCTGCTCTGCAGTCTCTGAGGTCCCAAGTTCAATTCCCAGCACTGCAAAAATGGGAGAAGGGCCTGGCAATCCACTCCCAAGGCAATCCCGAAACAGCCATTGAAAACCCTATGAGGGTTGCTATGAGTCAGATACCGACTTGATGGCACCTAACAACAACAACAACAACGAGCCCTTATGTTTGTATCTTTCTTCCTCTTCTGGATGTAGATTTTCTTTTGTTGTCTTCTGCAATGCTACTCTAGAGGTGATGGATTGCCGTAGTTTATGCTTATCATTGTTGTTGTTTTTATTAGGTTCTATTGAGTTAGGTCCAACTCTTAGCAACCCTCACAGAGTTTTCAATGGTTGATTGTTTTCAGGATTGCTGCAGAAATAGATTGTCACATCTTTATCCTATTTTTGCAGTTTTGGGGATTGAACCTGGGTCCTCAGAGAATACAGAGCAACACCACTGCCAACTGAGCTAAACCCAATGCTTATCATGGAAAGTCACTATATCTCCTTCAATTTTAAAGAAACTTTGCTGAATATAGTAATCTTGGTTGGCAATTATTTTCTATTAGGGCTTGAAATGCATCAGTCCTTGCTTTCCTGGCCTTTAGAGTTTCTACTGTGGAGTCAGCTTTTATTCTGACCTAAACATAAAACTTTTATTCTGACCTAAACCTAAAACCTAAAACTTCTTTCTTTCAGTTTTCAGTATTCAACCTTTGTTGTGTTCTTTTGCATGTTTTAATTATATGACATAGAGAGAATCTTTTCTGGTCATGTCTACTTTGGGTTCTAAATGAATCCTGGGCTTGGATATCTATGTTTTTACATACATTTGGGGGAATTAATGCTACCATTGTATTGAATAGGTTCACTATGCCTTTAGTCTTTATCTCAGCTCTCTTCTCCATCTAAGATTCATATATTTGGACTCATAATAATGTCCCAGATATATTAGATGTTGCAACCATGATTACTTAATTTTTAATTGTTATCTGAATGTAATAATTCCCCAAGCTCATTTATAATCTCTGATATTCTTTTTATTTTTAATTGGAAATTTTTAATGTACACCTTAATGTGATTCATTCTGACATGCTTTTCATTGTGACATTTCCATATATGCATTTTGATGTACATTATTCATATAGGTTCCCCCTTACCCTCTCATATGCTTCCCCCCTCACCCTCCCCATCCAAGTCTTCTCTATCTTTTACTTGGTAATATTTTTCTATATGTCCTTGGGTTCCAGTTCTGTCTAAGATAGAAACTTTTCCTATAGTGATCTTTGTTTTTATCTTGTTAGAACAATTGCCTGTATTTTCTTGACCATTTATATTGACCCCATTCTTAGCTTTTTTTTTCCTTTTTATTTTGATCTGACCTTTGAATAGGATTTTTCTTTCTTATAATTTTGATTCAGCTCCCACATATGAGTGAGAACATGTGGTGTTTCTCTTTCTGAGCTTGTGTTCGTTCACTTAAAATAATTTTCTCCAATTCCATCCATTTTGCTGTGAATGGCATTATTGCATTTTTTGATGGCTGAGTAGTATTCCATTGTGTATATGTACCATAGTTTTTTAATCCATTCTTCTGTTGAAGGGCACTTTGGTTGATTCCATATCCTTGCTATTGTGAAAAGTGCTGCATTGAATATGGAGATGCAGGAGTGTCTGTGGTATGATGACCCATCTTCCTTTGGGTAAATTCACAGTAGTGTTATAGCTGGGTCATAAGGTAAATCTATTTTTAGTTTTATAAGATACCTCCATATTGATTTCCACAGTGGTTGGACAAATTTACAGCTCCACCAACAGTGTAAGAGTGTTCCCTTTTCTCAACAACCTCGCCAGCATTTCTTGTTATTTGTTTTATTGATCTTGGCCATTCTTACTGGTGTAAGGTGAAATCTCAGCGTTGTTTTGATTTGCATTTCCCTAATGGCTAGGGATATTTAGCATTTTTTCGTGTGTTTCATGACTTTACAGACCTCTTCATTTGAGAACTGTCTATTCAGTTCCTTTGCCTATTTGTGTATTGGGTTATTTGTTTTTGTGGGAGTTTTTTTCTTGAGTTCTTTATAAATTCTAGTAAATAGACCTTTATCTGATGTATAAAATGCGAAGATTTTTTTCCCATTCTGTGGGGGTTTCCTTGACTCTGTTAATTGTTTCTTTTGCTGTACAGAAGCTTTTTAATTTCATGTAATCCCATTTATCTATTCTTGTTGCAATTTCTTGAGCAATTGGAGTCCTATTAAGCAAATACTTTCCTATGTCTATATGATGGAGTGTATTGCCTATCTTACCTTCTATAAGTTTTAAAGTTTCTGGTTTTATGTTGAGATCTTTTATCCATTCTGAGTTAACTCTCATGTATGTTGGGAGATGCAGGTCAGCTTTCATTTTTCTGCATGCAGATGACCATGTTTCACAGCACCATTTGTTGAAAAGGCTGTCCTTTTTCCAGTTTACTTGCTTTGCTCCTTTGTCGAAAATCAGGTGGCTATACGTGTGTTGAGGTATTTCTGGGTCTTCTATTTTGTTCCAGATGTCTTCCGGCCTATTTTTGTGCCGGTACCAAGCTGTTTTCGCTACCACTGCCCTATAGTATAGCTTGAAATTAGGGATTTTGATTCCACCTGCATTCCTTTTGCAGCTTAAAAGTGTTTTGGCTAAACATGGTCTTTTTTGGTTCCATATGAATTTTTGGATCATTTTCTCTATTTCTGTAAAGTCAGTCAGTGGAATTTTAACGGGGATTGCATTAAATCTATAGATTGCTTTTGGTAGGATAGCCATTTTTACAATATTAATTCTCCCTATCCAGGAGCAGGAGAGGTCTTTCAATTTTTCAGTGTCCTCTGCTATTTCTTTCTTTAGTGTTTTGAAATTTTGCTTGTAGAGATCTGAAGCGTCTTTGTTTAGATTGATTCCAAGGTATTTAATTTTCTAGTGGGCTATCATGAATGGTATTTTTCCTGAAATTTCCTTCTCTTCCTGTTTGGAATTGGTGTAAAGAAAAGCTATTGATTTTTGTGTGTTAATTTTGTAGCCTGCAACTTTGCTGAAGGAGTTAATTAGTTGTAACAGTTTTCTGGTTGAGGTTTGGGGGTCTTTCAGGTATAAGATCATATTATCTTCAAATAAGGATAATTTGACCTCTTCCTTGCCAATCTGTATCCCTTTGATTTCTTTCTCTTGATTGCCCTGGCCAGGACTTCAATTACTATGTTGAATAGAATAGGAGAGAGAGGACATCCTTGTCTTGTTCCAGATCTAAGAGGAAATGATTTCAGTTTTTCTCCATTTAATATAATGTTGGCTGTAGGTTTGTCATAAGTGGCTTTTATGAAATTAAGGTAATTGCCTGTTATACCTGTCTTCTCCAGTATTTTTATCATGAAAAGGTATTGCCCTTTGTTGAAGCCCTTTTCAATATCAATTGAGATAATCATGTGGTTTTTGTTTGCCAGTTTCTTGATATGCTGGATTACACTAATCGATTTCCATATGTTAAACCAGCCTTGCATCTGTGGTATAAATCCCACTTGGTCATGGTGGATAATCTTTCTTATATGCTGCTGGATTCTGTATGCCAGAATTTTATTAAATATTTTTGCATCTAGATTCATAAGGGAGATGGGTCTATAATTCTCTATCTTAGATGAATCTTTTCCTAGTTTAGGTATCAGGGTGATGGTAGCTTCATAGAATGAATTTGGGAGTGGTCCCTCCTTTTCTGTTTTTTTGAATACTTTGAGGAAGACAGGTATTATATCTTCTTTAAAAGTTTGGTAAAATTCTGCTGTGAATCCATCAAGACCTGGGCTCTTCTTTGTTGGGAGACTTTTAATTACCTTTTCTATTTCTGTATATGTAATGGGCTTGCTTAGGTCAGTTATGTCTTCTGGGGTTAGTTTTGGTAGGTCATACGTGTTAATAAATTTGTCCATTTCTTCTGCATTTTCATATTTTTGGGAATACAGTCTCTCATAGTAATCCCTGACAATTTTCTGTATTGCATTGAAGTCAGTGGTTATGGGCCCATTGTCTTTCATAATCAGTACTATGTTAGATTTTTCCTTTTTCTTTTTGATGAGGTTAGCCAGAGGGGTGTCTATTTTATTAATCTTTTTAAAGAACCAGCTCTTAGTCTTATTAACTTTTTGAATTATCTCTCTGGATTCTAATTGAGATATTTCTCCCTTTATTTTTGTAATTTCCTTTTGTGTGATCCTTTTAGGATTTTTTGTTGTTGTTGTTGGATTTCTAGTGTCTTAAGCTGTGTCATTAGGTCATTTATTTGCCTCTATTTTATTGATGAAGGCACTTAATGCTATAAATTTCCCACTTAAAACTGCCTTTACTCTATCCCATATGTTTTGCTATGATGTGTTTTCATCATCATTTGATTGTAGGAATTTTTTAAATTCCAATTTGATTTCATCAATGATCCATTGGTCATTCAGTAGTGTATTATTCACTCTCCATGAGTTTGTAAAGTTTCTGGAATTATTCATGCTCTTGAGCTCCAATTTTATCCCATTATGATCTGATAAGGAACAGGGGATAATTTCTACTTTTTTGTATTTGTTGAGGGAGTTCTTATGGACTAACATATGATCTATCTTAGAATACATACCATGTCGAGCTGAAAAGAATGTGTATTCCTCAGTGTGTGGATGAAATATTCTGTATATATCTGTGAGATCCAACTGGTTTAAGGTGGAGATTAGATTTGACTTTTCTCTGTTGATTTTTCGTTTTGATTACCTTTCTCTTGACTAAAGTGGGGTATTGAAGTCTCCCATTATTATTGATTCTGGTCCAATAAAGTTCTTTATATTCCATAAGGTTTGTTTTATAAAGCCAGATGCCCTGTGTTTGGGGCATAAATATTTAGGAGCGTTAGTTATTCTTGATCTATTGTTCATTTTATTAAAATGTAATGTCCTCCTGTGTCTCTTCTAATTAGTTTTGAAATGAAATTTACTCTATCTGAAATTAGAATTGCAACACCTGCTTTCTTTTGTCCCCCCCCCCCCCGTGCTAGGTATACATTTTTTCAGCCCTTAACTATCAGTTTATTCCAGTCTTTGTGAGTTAGATGAGTTTCAGCTCTCAGTTTATTCCAGTCTTTGTGAGTTAGATGAGTTTCTTGAATACCACATATTGATGGTTTGTGTTCTTTCATCCAAGTAGCCAGCCTCTGTCTCTTAACTGGTGAGTTAAGACCATTTACATTAGTAGATATTGTTAAGTAGCATTTATTGTTATATATCCAATCATTACCTGTTACTGATTTATGAATCATGTTTGCTTTGGTCCTTTCTTGGTTTGCACTCATCTCAGCTGACCAGTTCTTTGATTTCCTTTGTAGGGTTGCCTTAACTCTCCCGGATGTGGTAATTGACTTACAATCCTCTCCAGTGCTGGTTTGGTGGTTGCATATCGTTTAAAACTTCAGTGTCATTAAATGTCTTATACTCCTCATCTATTATCAAAGATAATTTTGCTGGATATATTAATCTAGGCTGGAGATTTTTTTTTTTTTTTTTTTTTTTTTTTTTTTTTTTTTTTTTTTTTTTTTTTTTTTTAGTATTTGAATCACCTATGTCCATTCCTTTCTAGCTTTCAATGTTGATATGGAGAAGTCTGCAGTAATTTTAATAGGTTTTGCTTTATAAGTAATAAGGGGTTTCTGTCTTGCTGCTTGCAAGATAGCTTCCCTGGTCTCTAATGACAGCATGTGAGCAATGACATGTCTCGAGGATGATCCACTTAAGTCAGCCTTCAAAGGAGTCCTGAATGTCTCAGTGGTGTATATAACCATTTCCTGTGCTATCTTTAGGAAGTTTTCCTTGAGGATATCATTTACTAGGTTTTGAAGGCCTCCAGTGAATCTTTCTTCTCCTTCAGGGATGCCTTCAATTCTTAATTTTCATTTTTTCATTCTATCTGAGTTCTCCTGGAAATCTTTCTTTAATACCTTTATCATTGATTCCATTTTTAACTGCTTGTATTTAAGTTCATTTATGGCATCCTCGGAATCAGAAATCCTCAGCTCAAATTCATCCAGTCTTGATGAAAAGGATTCTTTAGCCGTGTTCAATTCAGATAACTTGGATTGAATATCAAGGAGAGTGGCTTGGTTTTTCCTTATCTTTTCTAACTGGGATGCCAGAACTGATTCCAAGTGAGAGACCTTCCTTCAAGGATCTCCAGGGTGCTTGTGGTGTTTGTTTTAATTTCTCTTAGCATGTTTATAACCATAACTCTGAATTCCAAGTCAGAGATCTCTAAGAATTGAGAGTCCTTGGAGTTATTTGTTGGGGGACTTTGATCTGTGGAGCCTTCAGATCCATACTGCCCCTTTGTGGTTTTTGTAGGTTTACTTTGTTTGCCCATAATATGGTCTGGGAAATAGAATTCGTCTCTCCTGACGGTGCAGAACTTCTCCCTCTGTTACTCCTTTGAGATTGTGTGGTGCTGAATCTCTGGTGCTTATTAGAGCTTATAAGCTGGGTATATTCTTGGCTTTTTTGTCTGTGTGGTTCTCTCTTTGTCTACTAGCCCAACTCCAAAGGGGCTAGGAGTTAGGGAGGTGATAGATTTTGTTTCTCTTCTGTGCGGTGAGAAAGGGGGGGATCTGGTGACAGAAGAGGGGGAAAGAGGAGGTAGAGGACAGAGGCTAATAGAATTACTGTCAAAATTAAAATTAACGTTAAGACTTAAGGGTAAAATAATTAAAACAAAGACACATATATAGCTTAAGAAAAAGAGAAGGAGAATAGAAAAAGGGGAGAGAGTAACAGAAGAAAGGAAGAAAAATAGGAAGGAAAAAGAGAAAAGAAAAGAAAAAACCTCACACATACACACTCCCACACACATATAAAAACACTTGTAGTTGGGTGCGGTGTTGCATGCCTGCAATCCCAGCGGCTTGGGGGGCGGAGGCAGGAGGATCACAAGCGCGAGTTCTGCATAACCCTGTGAGACCCTGTCTGAAAAAGCAAAAAATATGTGGTGGGGGCGCAGCGTGGCGGTCCAGCACCTAAAAGCAAGCAGATGCAAGACCCTGGGTTCAAACCCTCACACACACAAAAAACAAAAACAAATAAAAGAAAAAAGAAAGAAAAAACCTCACGCCTACACACTCCCACATACATATAAAAACACTTGTAGTTGGGTGCGGTGGTGCACGCCTGGAATCCCAGCGGGCTGGGTGGCGAAGGCAGGAGGATCGCAAGCCCCAGATCTGCACAACTCAGAGAGACCCTGTTTCAAAAAGCAAAAAATATGGGCCGGGGGCACAGCGCGGCGTCCAGCACCTACAAAGCAAGCAGACGCAAGACCCTGGGTTCAAACCCCTGTACAAAAAAAAAAAAAAAGCAAGCAAGCAAAACCTCAGGCACGCATGCTCCCACACACATATAAAAACACTTGTAGTCAGGTGCAGTGGTGCACTCCTGGAATCCCAGTGGCTTGGGGGGCAAGGGCAAGAGGATTGCAAGCCGGAGATCTTTGCAACCCAGTGAGACCCTGTTTCAAAAAGCAAAAAATATGGGCTTAGGACGCAGCGCAGTGGTCCAGCACCTACAAAGCAAGCAGGCACAGGACCCTGAGTTCAAACTCCCGTACAAAAAAAAAAAAAAAAAAGAGAGCCCTTGTATGTTCTTGCAGGTGGAATCTGAACTGTGGACACCCAGTTCCACCGGGTGAAGTCGATACTGCAGGAAGCAGTGTTCCCTACAGAACTCAGGGTGGCAGTGTTTTCACATAATCCACAGGAGCAATCTGGTTTAGTCTTGCCGATTGTGTAGATAATGGCGGATCACCCCACAATGTCCTGGGTATAAGTGGGACATCGAGTGCCCAAAGAGATTGTTCCACGAAATATTCTGTGACTATTGTATTGTTCAAGAGGCAGTGGAACCTGTGGGATCCTCCCTGGAGTTCTCCCTGTTCCACGTAGTTCGGGCCAATTCCCCAAATCAGATATTTCCGCCCCAAAGTCTAGAGCATGGAGGGAATATGGCTGCTATCATGCATTTTTTTATTGCGGGGCTTTCTGCCCACTTGGGAGACCACTTGGGAGGACCGTATCCTTATGTGGGCAGGATGATATCCAACCGCCCCAGAGGGAATCTGCAGCAGGGCTGTCCCTGTGCAGCGATTGCTCTCGAATCTGCTCTGATTATGACTAATTGTGTCACTAGGCTCTGCGGAAAAGGAGCATTCTGTCCGCATGGGGCTCATTTGCCTCCACAGACCCCAGATTTCTCCACAGTGCAGTGGGATGACTTAGGTTCACCTCTGGTGTGTCTGGGATCTGGGTGTATGTGTGCCCATATGTCTGTGGAGATTGCATCTGCACAACTGTCCCGCCACAACAGGAGGGAGGGAGATGCGTCTCAGCTCTAGACGCGTACCACTGGCACTGGTTTCCCGTTCCCTCTGTGATCGCTCCCCATACCCTCACGTATCTACTCTCGTGGATCTTATCCCTATTTTCTTGTGTGAGGGACTTACAATAGCCCAGCATCTCAGGCTGTGGGAAGTGTGCCGTTATGGATGGCGATTCCGTGTGCCACCTCAAACTGACTCACTCGAAACTTGTAGTTTGTGTCTGGTGGGCAGGGTGCTGCCAAGGTTGCACTCCGTGTTGGGTCCGGCCCCCATGGGTGTGTGTGCATGGAGTCCCTTCTGAGTCTCTGTGGTTCTATTCGCTGTCTGCGTGATGGTGAAATGGCGGCAGTCCTGCTACTGTCCTCTGTGTAGCTCCTCCGAAGCCAAATCCTTGATTTCAGTGTTTGTCCAGTTTCATCCTCTATCTCTCAATCTAAACTATCACTATTTCTATCTATTCATTGTGAGTTCCAAACCCCTAATCAAGGCTTCCCTTTACTCCGAGACAGAAGGCGTGTGTTATCTGTCTGCCATCTTGACTCACCCCCCCATCTCTGATATTCTTTCTTGCATCTAGTCTAATCTGTGATGCTTTCCACTGAGATTTTTAATTTTATTTATTGAGCTTTTCATTTCTAATATTTCCATTTAATTTTTTTTTGAATCTCTACTGGTTTTCTGAGTTTCTCATCCAAGTTGTTGGATTTCTTGTCCAAGCTTTAAATTAACTTCTTATTTATTTATCTATTTATTTGAATCCTCATTGTGGTCATTGATAATTTTTATATCTAGACTTTTGAATTCTTTGTCATTTCAAGTATTTCAGTATCTTTGGATTTGGCTATTAAAGAGCCATGAAATTTTGGAGAAGTAATTTTGCCTTACATTTTCATATTTCTTGTGTTTCTATGTTGTGATTTGAGCATCTCTTGGGATGGATCCTTGTTTTATATGGGGTCTTCTTAGTGAGGCCTTTTCTTGTGGGATCAATCCCCAGTGTCACCAGGAGAGGAGAAAACATACTGCTATGGAAGCAACAACCACAAACAAACCATATATAAAAATATAATTAAAATCATTTAAGGACAACTACTACCTCATCAGTAACCATCCGAAAGAAGAAAGCAAAATAATGAAGATTAAACTATGAAGTGAAAAATTAATACATACAAAACTATTAACAAATCATTATATAAAAAAGGAGAAGAGAAATGAATAAAAGAAGAACATTTGGTAAAAAGAAAAAGAAGAAAAATGAAAAGCAAAAGGCAAGATGAAGAGAAAAGAGCAAGAGATAAAAATCTGATTATGAAGTAAAGATAAAAATTAGATACAAGTAAAATTAGATACAAGTAGGAAGACGAATAAAAATGAAAACATAAAAGATTTTTCATTTTTATTTTTTGTGGTACTAGAGTGTTGAATTCAGGGCCTCACACAAGCTTTACAAGGACTCTGCCATTGAGCCACACTATCAGCCTATTTTTTACTTTTTTTTTTTTTTTTTTGAGATCTTAGCTTAATCATACCACTGAGCTCCACCTGCAGCCCTTTTTATTTTATTTTATTTTTTGAGACAGGGTCTTGCTAAATTATGCAGGCTGTCTCCGCTCTCAAACTTGCAATCCTCCTGCCCCTGCCTCCTGAGTCACTGGGGTTACAGGCATGCACAAAGATTTTTTTTTATAAATATTTTTTAAATACTAAAAAGTAATAGTAAAAAGAAAAAAGTAAAAAATAGCAAATGAAGAAGATGTAGAGAAGGAAGAGGAGGAAAAAGAATTGAATAAACTTCTTTCTAGGTTTTCTACTATTGGAATCTGCCCAGTGTGGCAAGGATAGTGGTCATAGCTGGTGTCTATTATAGTTTCTCTGTTCTCAATGTACCAGTCAGTGCTGTAGGTGGGCTGAATCCTCAGATTCTCAATGGTATGTTGTCAGCATTATGCTGCATTCACTTTAGAAGCTTTCCTTATTTGCATACCAGGATGCACCTGACTGGACAAGTTCTCATTTGCTCCAAAGGGCATCCAGTTTTGCATCTATGGGCAGCAAACATCGAAGATGAGTGGGAGAAGAAAACTGAGCACTGAGTTCTGTGCTGGAAGGGAAGAACTGAAACCTGGCATTCTGCCTGCTGGTCTCAGCACTTTCACATCCTGGCCAGTAATAAACCATCTTGTGGGAGGGAGAAGGCTACAAATTCCAAACAATCTGCTGAACCTGGACTCACCACCCCCAGTCCTGCCTGGCAGCAAACCACACATCACAGAAAGATACTTACAGAGACTGAACACTCTTCAAGCCACAGGCTGAGTGACCTCAGTCTCTGCAGGAGTTCACAGGTGATGGGGTTTACTCCTTCACACAGAGGGTAGTACCACTGACCACAGAACCCTCTACAGACCAAGCTCATATCTGTGGGTCTGTGTCCAAATCCTCCCTCTCCATAACTACTTCTCCTGACTGTCTCTTACCTACTGTGGCATCATGTCCCCAGGCTCCCTGACTTTTGTTTGTTCCTTGTTTTTAGGTCCCCAGAGTAGCTCAGTCTCCCTTTCACCTGGCTATAGCACTCTAAGATATAAGGAACAACAAAATGGATTTCTTTTTTAATGCTGGCCTGACATACAGGAGGAAAAACTGTCTAAACAAACTTCTCCCCTGGATTTGAGGCTTGTGAGAACCATGCATTTCACCCATGGCTAGTACTGCCAGTCTCTTGTCACTGGGGCTGCTTGCTCGCTCCAGGCTTACCATGTAGTTGCAGCTTCAGTTCACATGCATTCTTTTTATAGCTATCATAATCAATCCTGACAAGTCTGTGACATAGTATTATTTTCACTATAGTTTTGGCTCAATGAAGTTAAATAATTGATCAGTTATTAAGAGCTGAGATAGTATTTGAAAAAAACCTTTGAATTTTCCTCTTTATTAGGCAGCCTAAGAAGTATATCTTTTAAACTGAGGAGTAAATTTATAATCTGATTTCATTTAAATGATAAGCACATTTAAGATTGAACTTGTTCCTTATACTTTCTATAGTATAGACAATCTCACATAACCTTACATTTAATATGTTTGAAGTTTCATAGGTCAGATGATTAATTCAAATCCAAATATCCTAAGGAGATAATTTGGAGTTATAGGGTTTTCAATGGCTGATTGTTTTGGGATTGCCTCAGGAGTGGCTTGCCACATCCTTCTCCCTTCTTTGTGGTGCTGGGAATCGAACTCCAACCTCAGAGACTGCAGAGCAGCGCTCTACCAACTGAGCTAAATCCCAACCCCAATAAAAGCATTTAGGTTTTCATTTTGTTTTCACAACTATTATGATTCCACTAGTATAAATATCACTCCACAAGGATGACTCCCTTAAAAATCAAATCACCTTTTTGAAGCATTAGTAATTTTTTAAAGGAAAGAAAGAAGGATAGAGGAAAAAATGTAGAAAGGGAGGGAAGGGAAGGAGAGAGGTAAGTTATTTTGCCTAGATTAAGGCTTAAGTTTGTTTAAATTGTAACCTAAATTTGCCTAAATTTGAAACTTTACACCAATAGACACCTCAGTGATTCTTTTCAATTTTCTTTATTTCAAATCCAATAGAAAGAATTATTTCTAAGGCAAAATAGTGAAGTCTGAAAAAAGTCTCTGTCCCTCCTCTTTTGGCTCACAGATATGATTTTCCCCAGTAGTGTCTTCTTCATACCTCTGTATGCCTCTATTTCCTAGCTAGTTGGGCCCTATTAAGTGATCATTGACTTATAAGACTGGCATTTCTTATGGTTTGGATACAAAGTGTTCCCCAAAATGGTTCATGTGTTGGGGGATTGACCCCCAGCTGGTGGTATGATTTTGTGAGGTTCTCGAGGCTTTGGGAAATAGGGCCTAGCTGAAGGGAATTGGTCACTTGGAAGTATGTGTCATTGGGGCTGTCTATTTGCCCAGGCCCCTGTATGCCTCTCTGGGCTTCTTGGCCACAATAAGGTGAGCTATCTCTGCCACATGCTCCCACCACCATAATGTTCTACCTCACCCTAGGCCTAACATCAACAGAGCAAACACCATGCAATTTGATGTGTTCCATAAGCACTCTCTGTGTAAAAATGGTTAAATACATTTTTTTAAATTTATGCTTGATAAAGAAATATTAAAGCAAGTGGCTAAGAAAATGAAGAGAGAGAAAGGGAGAAAGAAGAAAGAAAGTGGAATGAATCTAGAAATTGCCCTAGCCCCAATTTGCCAATAGAATTAATATTGAAAATCTCAAATTGATAGAGATACTTAATCTGGATACAGTGATGAAGGGCCCGTAGCTTTTGTTAGATTTTTTAAAGATGCAAGGCCCCAAAATATTAAGAACTATTGCTTTGTAATGAGATGATAGAAAAGAGATTGTGCTGGTAACCATTTCCACTTTCATATTGAAAAAAAACACGATGCAAGCTTTTACTGCTATATTATAATTTTCTAAATGAGTAGGTGGAAATATGAAATATTTCTGAGACTTATATTTGATTTTTAGTTGTGGAAGAGGGGAGAGATGAAAGTCAATCTAATGACAATTCAAAATAAACTGGGTATTTTGCTTTGAAACCTTTATAAGATACAGTTGACTTTCTTAAGTTATTATTTTTCTCCCTATTTGTGATAAACCAGGAGTTTTGCTTTTTAGAGTTTCATCAGTAGGAAAGATGTTTCTTCCTGAGCATCTTTTATTTGTGGCACAGCAATTTATTATTGTGAGTTTATGAAATTAATGTAAGCAATGGAAATTGATAGAAGTAAAGGAGATGCAGTTATTTGCCATATAGCTGTCACCTATGGCTTAGATCACCTTTGGATCTTGAGAAAAATTATGTTGGACTTTATAACTTATTCTTTTTGACCCTCTGTGGCTCTAATTAAATGGAGTACTTGTAGTTAAAATATATAAACTCTACTAAAAGTAATACATGTATATCATTTTTGCTTTATTGTCAAGCATTTATTTCTGTTTTCTTTTTGAGCTTATGATAACCAGTAGGTCATACATCCTGTAACTGTTATAACTGTAATGTCTAACATGTAATTCAAAGTCTTTTGTGAAAAGAGAGAAAGAAGATATGAAAAAGATTGGATAGTTTTGGAGAGGCTTAAAAAGATAAAAACTTGAGCCAGCAGGGTGCCCTTTGCCTCTAATCCCAGCATGCAAGAAGCTAAGGCAAGAGAATTGCAAGTTCGAGGCCACCGTGGGATACAGGTTGAGGTCCAGACCAGCCAAGGCTATGGAGCAAGACTCTCTCTCAAAAGACAAAAGAAAAAACTGTACACATTTATATAGAAAGCAATAAAAGAAAAGAATGACTCATACTATGAAGCTGATAATAGGATGAAAAGCTTAGGTAGAAGGAAAGGAGAAATAACTTCTATTCAGGAAGCAGGTTCATGTTCTTAGATGTACTTCTTTCTGTAAATAATAAGTAGGATCATATAACATAGGCGAGCCTTTAACATTTATAGACATTTTATAGACATCTATAGATATGGAGAAAAATCATTAACTGAAAAGAAAGTTAAAAGTATACTTATTTGTCAGGGAATGTAAAAAAAACTATAGGTTCAAAATAATGAGTTTAGTTGGTTATAAATCTTCTGGAAAGAAAGAGATCAAACTAATCGTATTTAAATAATGAAATTAGTATTCATCCTATTAATAGTCATAGAAATCCAACTCAAGCTGGCTTAAGCAAAGAAGAGAGTTATTAGGTCATATAAATAATGCATGTGAGTAACTCTAGGCATGACTGTATCCAGGGACTCAAACCATATTACCATCACCAAGTCTTTCTCCATATCCCAATCCAGGTTCCTCCCATATAGTGGCAAGATGCCCACTGCAGCTCTGAACTTCTACCCAATAATTTCAGCAACTCTAGTTGAAAAAATATCTCTGGGCTGGGCGTGGTGGCGCACGCCTGTAATCGCAGCAGCTTGGGAGGCGGAGGCAGGAGGATCACAAGTTCGAGACCAGAGGCAGTCTGTGTAACTTAGTGAGACCCTGTCCCAAAAAGTAAGAAAATGGGCTGAGGGTGCAGCTCAGCGGTCCAGCACTTGCAGAGCATGCAGGTGCGAGGCCCTGGGTTCAACCCCCAGTACCACAAAAAAAAAAAGAAAAAAGAAAGAAAGAAAAAATATCTCTCTCCCCTAATTTGTAAAGGAAAGGAAGAAAAGACTAGCTTTTAGTGGGCCAAGTAGAATCCCATGCCTATCTTTTATCCATTATTTAGGCTAGCAGCATGAAATGCACTAATCAGCCTGGCCAGGGCCATTGTCCCACTGGTACACCAAGGTACTGGACTTAGTGTCTCCCAAATTAAGTGACCTAAGAGTTGAGGTGCATTTAAGGATAAGTAAGGTATCATCAATAGAAGAGAAGTGTATTTGGGCCAAGCAAAACAAATGTTCACTAGAGAGAGGTTATAAAAGTAGACTAGTGACAAACAAGATGCATTTGCTTCTTATCAAGCTGCTATGGCTAAGAAAACCAGTAAAATGTATGAAGATAGTGACAAGGTCATCATTTCAAAAATTGCAAATGATCATGATCAGATTCTTAGTGAAATCCAGGTTTTTGTTAATCTGGTACTCTTCAAATTTCTTGAGACAGACAGAAGGGTAAAAATCAGGAAATGAATCACACAGTTATTTCAACTTGATTTGTTTAATTTATTCATGGAGGCCATTATAAAATATGCAAAGAGAAGGAGAGAAGCTGCTCCCTGTACTATAATTAAGCAGCTCTATTAGCAAGACTGATTTTATTTTCCTTTGTGGGAAGATCTGCATCAGGGTGTGGTCACTTGTGAGTTCTCACTGAATATATTTTTGACTTTAAAAGATCTAAGTGTAGCTGTGCATTTATTGCTTTCCATTGAATTTTTAAGTGAAATTAGTGTCTAGAAAATGGTCTAGCAAACATTGCTCTTCCAGGTATCAGTGATAAGATAAAATCATGTTATGGGAGTATTTTTGACTCTCTTAAGGCATAGGTAAGGTAGAAGAGAATGAGAGAGCAGATGAAAAATGAAAGAAGGGAGAAAAGGGAATTGCAAAATGAAAGAGGTGAACCAAGTGGTGCCAGAATGCCACCAGCAGTTACAGCAGGAGCCCTGGGCTCCCCTGTCCAGTGAGGTATCCTTAAATAAGTCAACAGATATGATCCAGGGAGTCCAGTCATGTTTTATAGGATGCCGGTGTTGAATTCCATTCATCTATTTTTGTTTCTTTTCTTGTTATTTACAGTCTTTACTGAGTATCCGGGGCTCCCTTTTCTCTCCAAGACGCAACAGTAGGGCGAGTCTTTTCAGCTTCAGAGGTCGAGCAAAGGATATTGGCTCTGAGAATGACTTCGCTGATGATGAACACAGCACCTTTGAGGACAATGATAGCAGAAGAGACTCTCTGTTTGTGCCACGCAGACATGGAGAACGACGTCACAGCAATGTCAGCCAGGCCAGCCGGGCGTCCAGGGTGCTCCCCATTCTGCCCATGAATGGAAAGATGCACAGTGCAGTAGACTGCAATGGTGTGGTGTCCCTGGTTGGGGGCCCTTCTGCCCTCACATCGCCTGCTGGGCAGCTCCTGCCAGAGGTAAGCCCAGTTAAAAGTGTAGCCGCAGCCAGGAGCTGTGGCACATACCTGTAATCCCAGACACTGGAGAGGTGGAGGCAGGCTCAAGGACAGAGGAATCCTGCATAATTTAGTGAGACCATGTCTCAATAATAATAATAATAGTAGTAAATAATAATAATAATAATAATAAGAAGAAGAAGAAGAAGAAGAAGAAGAAGAAGAAGAAGAAGAAGAAGAAGAGAGGAAGAGGAGATTTAAAAGTTTTAACAAATTTAAAAGTTGGCTGGAAGGATACTCAGTGGTAGAGCAATTGCAAAGCCCTAGATCAACCCCCAAGTACCACAAAGAAGAAAAATGCAAGTGAATGGATGGACGAAAGTGGCAGGCTGGTGCAGACAGGAGTATCAGTTTTTGATCTTCAGATGTAAGAATTTTCTTCATTTAGTTGTTCAAAGGCAGTTGGTTTTATCAAGCTATGAACTTATCTTACCAAATTGTTCTATACATACTTTTCTACAATTTAATTTAAAACATAGGATGAGTCTGAAAGAGATAATTCAAAGTATTCATCACTGATACTGCAGTTTGAAACTTAGCAAAAAGCAAAGCAACAATTTATCAAGCATAATGTTTAATTAACATAATTGACCTAAATGCAAGAAAATTAACAGGAACAAATTATATAAATACTCATCTTAAGGATTTTGCCATTATTTTTCCTTTAAAACAACAATTGAATACTTCCACTTGAAGTAGATACTATTACTCAACATATCTAAATCCTATAGTGCACCATTCTCTCTCTTTGTGGGTAAGAATGTTGTAACATTTTTGGCACTCACTCAAATGACCTTGGCGATTGAAAATGTGTAATAAATGTGTAGTAAAAAGAAGTTGCTCAATAGGTACCTGGGACAGAGTCGTATGTTGTAAATTTTAGAGAAGATTTTTTTTTTCTCCTTTCTTGGGACAAAGCTAGGCAAGCACTCCACCACTGAACCACACCCCAAATCACCACTTTTTTATTTTTATTTTGAGGTAAGGTCTTGCTAAGTTGTCCAGACTGCCTCTGGCCTCAAACTAGTGATCTTCTGCCTCAACCTCCCCAGTTGCTAGGATTACAGGCATGCACCATGGGGCCCTGTTCTGGATTTCAATTTTTATGTTATGGTCATAAATTTCTTTGAAAAAAAAGTGGCCCCAGATCAGTTATATGGAAAAAGATTTCAACTAAATTCTAGACATTTATCAACACTATTGACAATTCTTCATTAAACATAAGATGCTCTTAATGTTAGTATTAAAAAAATTTCATTTGCCAGTATAAAAATACTGCAGTAATGTCATTTGATTACATTATGTAGTTTTCTAAATCATGTTAAAATATCCTTTGTTTGATGTTAAAAAAAAAAAACTCCATTTATCATAGGAAAGCAAGCCCTTTAAGACCATGTGAAAATGATATTCAGTTAGTTTTCAGACAATTCATAGAAGAATTTCTTCCTTTGTATTTAAAAAATGCCCACTGATCCTCTTCACTTTTTTTGCATGGCCTCTACCCATCCCTTTTTCCCAGAAAAGAGTCCAAGTATTCTGGAATCAGAGTAACTAATGAGAAGAGTAGCACTTTGTAGTGAAGGAACCAGGAAACCCTGAAGAGGAAATAGCAACTTTTCTTAAAAAATAATTATAGCCACTATGTACCAGACACTATCCAGAACACTTTACATTTGTTAATTCATTTAGCTCTCACAACAACCTTTAATGGTATTTACTAATATTATCCCGATTTTACAGATGAGGAAACTGAGGCCTGTGCAGGGTGGAGCTAAGATCTGACCCATGGTGTACTAACTACTGATCTTCCATTGTATCCATATTGAAATGTTACCTCTCCTTCCTATGAGTCAGACCCATCTCGAGAGCACCTAACAATAACAATTGATTTCTTTATAACTCTCTTAAATGGAAAAGAAGTAGATCAAAAAACAAACACTTTCATTTTAAACATTGTTTCTTAAAATATACCCATCCTCATACTACTTACAACAGGAATCTCCTTGGAGACTTCTTAAAAATGGAGATCCCTGGGTGTACCCAGACCCACCCAACCAAAACACTGGTTCTTCCATGTAATAATAATAAGTTCTTCCATATAATAAATATGACTATCACTGATCTCAAAAAAAAAAAAAATGTTAACTAGGAAAATTCCACAGTTTCTCTGCAGAAATGTGAAGATAATGTCAGTTGGTCAGAGACTATCTGGCATGTATCAGTAATGATCATAAATCTCCAGTCCTATCAGAAAGTATTGAATAAATCTCTGAAAGCAAAGTCAGGCCCAGTTGGAAGCAAAGTCTAATGCACTCCTGGTGTTTGTTGTTTCCTCATCTCTATTCTTCAGTCTTGTAGTCAGGTGCACAATACTGCACTGTTGCACAGGAGGAG
This sequence comes from Pedetes capensis, assembly GCA_007922755.1. Lineage (NCBI taxonomy): Eukaryota > Metazoa > Chordata > Mammalia > Rodentia > Pedetidae > Pedetes > Pedetes capensis. Next base: position 31,495 of record VMDO01009715.1, read on the forward strand.
CTGAAGGTACACACAAATGAAACAGGCTTTGGGAGACTGCAGAGGGAAAATCAAGATAAAAAACACACAGCTACAGACCGAGGACAAGTGCCAAAGCACACACTTTCATGAAATTTATACATAAATTCAATTGAGACAATTTAACTGAGGAATGTCCTCTGTAATATCATTAGAGGTTTTGGAATCTATCATTAAATTGAGACAGATCTAGAATCCTGCATATGGTTATCTACAGAGCAGAAGACACTAGATAATCTTCATGTGACCCTGTTTTGTTTTCTTAAAATTTCCTCTCTCTGGCAAGGCAAAATGTTTTACATTCTGTGAGGCCTTCTTTTGATATCAAGTTTTATTTTCAGGGAGGGATTATTTACTTTCTCATTCATTTTATTTCTCTTTTACCTTAAATTTACATTTAGAGTGATTTGTATGGATATTAGTCACGATTAGGGATAATCATACCTGTTGAGTAAAAACTTTGATTTTACATATATATGCATTAGAGGTGTGCAGGTCAATAAAGATAAAAATAATATTATCTGCATCACAATAAGGTCAGGATAGATGAACAGCACTCACATTTTTCTTTTAAAATCTGAAATGCTTGAGGTTTGCCCCTTGTCCTGTGATAATTAACTTCAATATTTGATCTCCTGAATTAGGACCAAATTTCTATTCATCCTGAAACCTGGTGAGTTTTAGAATAGGAAAGTATCAGATCATCATGTCATTGCTGAAAAACAAAGCCTCCAAAATTGGTATTATCTCCTGAGAGTTTCAATGCCCAAGGTCGGTCAACTGTGGATCGAGTTTTGTAAATGTAAGATAAAGTTATAGATCAGTTAAAAATTAGTTTTCTTACTAGGAACGTTGGGACATGTTATCTGTTTCTAACAAAGAAGAACATTTTATACCTAGAATTCACATTTTAGGAAAAGTATTACTGAAACATATTGGGGAAACTGTAAATATTTTTTCATACATTAAAATAAATGAATACCAAAAATAAATGAATACCAAAAAATACACATTTTAAGTATTAAAGTTATAATAATATATAGTGACAACAGAAGATGAATACAAGTCACATTTGGCTTATACAATTACAAGAGGTGCTCAAAGTAGTTAGTACCATAATTCAATTCAACTTTAAAAAGTTATACATAGATAATGTATCTTAAAATATACATATATTTTCTTGACACACCTGGTATGTCTATAAAGATTTAACAACTGAACCTGGGGATAGGTCAAGGAAAAATATATTTCAGTCTGAAGTCCTAAGCCAGGTTGGTTGAAGTCCTGAAAGATTATCCAACAGTGGTCATGATTCCTCTAGCCTAAAGCTCCTGCATAGAGGAATAGGACACCTGCCATGGCAAATCCAGGCAGCCCAGAAAGCTGAGGATCTGATGGATTTAAATACTCTTCAGGAACGATAATTTCAGCCATATCCTAGTGAGCTGTTTATATATGAGAAAGTATAGTGATCATTTGGTCAAGTAACACCTACTATAGGAATGCTCTGGGTTTTGCTACCCTCAAGAATAATGGTTATTTTGTTGTCTAAAATTTTTGTTTAGGGTACGACTACTGAGACAGAAATAAGAAAGAGACGATCCAGTTCTTATCATGTTTCCATGGATTTGTTGGAAGATCCTACATCAAGGCAAAGAGCAATGAGTATAGCCAGCATCTTGACCAACACCATGGAAGGTATGTCAGAAGTCTTACACCATAGCTACTTGGTGGTACTTTGGTAATAATACAAAACCACTTCCTTCAATTCCAAGAAGATTCTTTGCAGCTTATTACTTTATCATCATTTCTTTTACTAAATAAAAGTAAAATCCATGTACAACATACAGATTCTACTATCTTGTACAGATTTTTACATTTAGCCTCCAGGAAGCTGCTGCAAATTCAAGGTACATTTGGGATACTACTTTGATAGATTAAATTTCAAACTCTTGAAACTTACTGTGTACATGACATTGAGAAGAGTGTAATGACAGATGCTTATCAGAATGATGGTGCCAACCCATTTGAATTACATTAACTGCCTGAGATATAAGTTAACCAGAAATATAAATGAAAGTGAAAATTAAGGTTTGATATTAACCTCACTGAAGTGTTCAGTTTTGTAGTCCTATTTTTATCTTTTTCTGACCAGAGTATTGCAATTTATCAGCTTTGTCTTTATTTGCAGATTATATCTGAGTAGTTAACATAAGGTTTAGAAATCTATATTTTATAATACAAAAATATTTTGGGGGCACTTTAATCTGTGATCAACTCCTGGCTCTGCCAACATGTTAAAAGTGTTAATTTATGACTTAAATTTTGATTTCCTTATCATTACACTGTGGATAGTGATATTTAGTAGGATTATATAAGGATGATATAAGGAATAGTATAAAAAGCACTTATGCACTTGGCATGCAAAAGAAAATCAATAAATATCATATTAATTATTCCATTGTGCTATTTTTGTTAATTCACATGTTTTTGCCTTTCCATACCTCAAGTGAATTCAAACAACTGTCAACTTTGACTACTTGGGAAAAACTTTCATGTAAAATGTATTCTTTCCTCACCCTTGCTCATCTCTTCCCCTCTGTTCCTCTTTCCTCTTGCTTTCTTGTAAAATGTATTCTACCCCTCTGTCTTTTACAACACTTCTTTGCACTCCTTCCCACAAGGGGAGAAGTGCATTTGTGTGTGTGTGTATGTATGTGTCAAAAGAAAGAGAAAAGGGAAATGAGAGGAGAGTGAGTGTGTGCTTCCCTTTCTTGATGTTAATTACAGTTTCTCTTGAAATTGGGTAGATTCTTGGAGTACTGTAATTCTTTTCCAGTCTAAATGCAAAGATCCCATGGTATTGCCTAATAACACTTCCAGAAGCCTTAAAGTCACAGCCAGGAAAAATTCCCAGTGTCGAAGACTGTGTACTTCACAGACAAGACAGTATCACAAGACCCACTTTTCATAATGTCCTAATGCAGTATCAGAAATCTTTTCACTGATTTCAATGGAATATTAAACTGTAGTACGTTCTTCCCCAACCTCGCCTGCGTTAGCTTGCACTCCTTCTTCTCCCCCAGCTGCCAGTAGCTTGCTCCTCCCTATCCCTCCAGGTAAATCTTTTGAAGATTCTCTGGTCTTCTGCTCCTTGCCATAGCAAAACCACTGAGAGGAAGCTGCCAGTGGTTCTGCTACCGATGTCAGCAGCATGTCTGCTCCCCCAGCAGGAAGTAGAGAAGGAGACAGGGTAAGTCTAAATCAACAGTCATACTTTGCACTTCTGATACCATTAAGTTTGAGCTAACATAAGAAATTACTTTAAAAACATCAGACCACCACAAAATTGGATTTGTCCACAAATTAACATCCAGAGTTCAAAAGGAATGAACCCACATCTTCCTCCATGGAACTATGTCTCCTGGAGTTGCTTAGGATGAAAAGGATGTTCTAAGAGTAAGCAGATCTTAGGAGGCGGCCGACAGTGTGTTTTGTTTTTAATATCTGCAGAGCTTTGGTGAGAGACAATGGCTTTGTGTTTCTGTAAGAGACAATTGGTTAAGTTTTCTTTTGTTTTGCACTGCATCTGTCACATAGAATGAAAGCCTCAAGCCAGGAGCAGTGGCACACGCCTGTAATCCCAGCGACTCTAGAGGCAGAGGCAGGAGGATCGCAAGTTTGAGACCAGAGGCAGTCTGTGTAATTTAGTGAGACCCTATCTCAAAAACTAAAACTAAAAACAAAACAAAACAAAAAAAGGGCTGGGGGGTGCAACTCAGTGGTACAGCACTTGCAAAGCATGCAAGCACCAAGCCCTGGGTTCAACCCCAGTACTGAAAAGAGAGAGAGAGAGAGGGGTGGGGGGGAGAATAAAGCCTGACTTTTCTTTATTCAGTTATATCTAAGCACTTTGAATGTGACTTTGGTCAAGGTTGATTGGCAACAATATTAGCACATACTGCATACTAAAACTGACTTCAATGCATTCCTTTTTTGTTCCTGATGATGGTGGATAGGTTTCTTGGTTGATATGTTTCTTTGAAGGTCATTTCTTCTAAGATTTAGTTCACCTTCCTTTTCTTATGAATGAGGCTTGTTAATCCTGCTGGCAGCTATTGTTTTCCTTCTTTTTAACTACAGCCAAGTCTTCATTGTCCGGAGTAACAAATACCCTCATGCATAAAGAAGCAGTAGTGGACAAGCAAAAATGAATTGTTTCCTTTCTAAGTTTTTTTTTTTTTAATGTACAACCATATAGAAATATTTTCTAGTCACACTTTGTTGAAGAATGGTGGGAGGGTGAGTTGAAAGCACAGTAAGGACTTAGGTAAACCAGCCAAAGATACAAACGCTGTAGATGAATCTCAGTGTGAATAACCCACACTGGAATAATGGAGAGGTGGCTGCAGTTCTTTCCTGGGTGCTTTGCTTTGCTCCAGAGTGTGAGATTCTCTTTTCTGGAATGAATAATTCAATGATTTTATTTTAGAAGTTAAAACAACTTTGTTCCAGTTTTTCCTAGAGTCAAGATGAACAACACCTGCTGAATTTCGCCTTTCAAACTTTTCTCTGATTCATTTATTTTCCTGTGCTATAACTGGTTGCTTCTATTTATCCACTAAATCACAGCTAATATTTAAAAAAATAACCTGCCAGTATATAGGCAAAGTGAGATTTTATAGTTTCTCTTTCATTATTTATTGTGAGTAATATTATCTCTTTTTTATGTTTGTTGTAAATATGAGGCTATTTGGGAATCTTACAAGCATCTATAAAGTACCCTATGTATAATAATTACATTTATGTTTTTCTCTAATTTTCAATGCAAATATTCATTATTGTTTACCCAATTACATATTAAGAGAAATGACAAAAAATGTTCACTTGAAGAATTTCAATATCCAAAGAGGTATAAAAAGTAAATCAATTTATTTTAGGGAAGTGGTAAACCTTATAGCATAAATTAGTGGCCAATGTTTATTACCAGAATAACAATCTATCACTGTGATTCTCCATTTCCTATGCTACCTTCTCTTTTACAAAGTTTAGTTCATAGTCAACTATACCAGGGTCAGAGGGTTATCCTAGTTGCCACAATAGTAATACTAAAGTGACTGACTAAAGTTAATTATGCCATGGATGAAAAAAGAAGAAATTTTCCCATCTATTTCAGGGCTAAGCAGCACTGTTTATCAGGGCAAGTAATTTTCAGCAATGATATTGACAGAAAAAAAATTGTGCACTTTGTGCTGAAGAGTTCGTTAAGAGATGATCTATCAAAGGGAGATAGCAGATAATTTTCTATTTCCATATCCCCCCAAAGACTTTGCCAATATTTAGCAAATGGGTATCATTTAAGGATCCATGCAATACTGATTTTCTTTCCTATTACTTAGTTGAAATTCTTCTTGGAAGCATTGTACATTTTTCTTAACTTTTAATCTGAAATATTATGTTGTTTTGTTACAATAGCTATGGATTTCAGTACATTAAAACAAATACACATCATGAAAATGTATGGATTTATTTATGCTCCATCTAAAATTGTTTTGTGAAGTGTTGATTTATACTAACAGTAAGGACTTTGGTTTCTTAAGTTAGGTATTTCCTCTTTTTTTATCCTTCTAGTTAAACTGGGATGTGTAGGAAGGTGGAACCTCCTTGAGTTTAACATGCAATCCTATATCAAGTAAGCAAGCTGGGGTTTAGCTCATTTGGTAGAGTACTGCTGTGCACTCTCTGAGGGCACAGGTTCAATCCCCAGCACTACAAAAACGAAAGAAGGACATGGCAATCCACTCCTGAAGCAATCTCAAAACAATCAGTCATTGAAAACCCTATGGGAGTCACTATGAGTTGGACTTGACTTGATGGCACACAACCACCACAAACAACCATAATATCAAATGAAGCTTAATGTAATACTTTTTAACTGACAATAGTGACACTAACAAAATTATCTTATGTAAAACTCCCCAAATCCATCTAATTCAAGAATTGCCTGATTATAGGTTTTTAAGATATCTCCTAAGAAGTTTTTGATAATGCATATGCCTCTCATTCTATCTGGAACATGGATAAGCTTTTAATATTTTTGATGAAAGTATTACCATTTAGTTTCTGGTAGCTTTGTAGACAGTTATCAAAAAGTTTGAGATTGTAGATAGAATCTTAGAAACTATATTTACCTGAAAAAATATATAGAAAGCTTACTAGCCCTTCTGTACCCATCCTTTCTGTGACAGCAAAAGCATTATAACATTTTCCTGGCTCTTTCTCAGATTAACGTATTTTGCTTCTTAACAACTTTAGATTTTTAAAATATTACTTTTAATTTAAACCAAAGACTTCTTAATGGAAAATTAACAGTTTTCATGAGTATTCTAACTTTTTTCTTCCAGAACTTGAAGAATCCAGACAGAAATGCCCACCCTGCTGGTATAAGTTTGCTAATATGTGTTTGATCTGGGACTGCTGTAAACCCTGGTTAAAGGTAAAACACCTTGTCAACCTGGTCGTGATGGACCCATTTGTTGACCTGGCCATCACCATCTGCATTGTCTTAAATACACTCTTCATGGCCATGGAGCACTATCCCATGACGGAGCAGTTCAGCAGTGTGCTATCTGTCGGGAACCTGGTAAGACTTACTGAAGGTTCCTCTCTCTTCAGGAGGGTTCATGATTGCCTTTGTTAACTTCACATATCACTCTGAAATAAAATATTGACTAATTGGCTGTATTTGCCCACACAGCAAAAATTGAGCATCTATTTTGATAATAGTAAACATATATTACTACCCTTAAACATAGTGTAAAACATTCAAAGATTTTATGTACAATTTGATTTAGAAATAAATTTAAATTTATCATTCATTAGAAAGATGATTATGGATTATAGAGGACATTGGTCTATGATAACAAAATCCCAATATATTTCAAAAGAATTTAGAATAGATCCTTTAGGACACATCTACATTTACCAAGAAAATTATAAAATATGACAATCAGATAATCTTGAAATATCATTTGTAAATACCTGAAGATGGATCCCTTGGGGAGGAAACTTTATGTGTAGGGGGATTACTTCTATTTTAATTTCTTCTATAATTTTAATAGGAGAAGCAATCCTGAAGCAATCCTGAAACAATCAGCCATTGAAAATCCTATGAGGATTGCTATGAGTCAGACCTGACTCGATAGCACCTGATAATAACAACAACTGTAATTTTAAGAATTTGTAAATGATAATTTTTGCATATGTTTTTACTTAAAAATTTATATTAACATTATATAGGCAGAGGAATAGAAATGAAAGTAAAACAGTCTTGTATAGAGAAATCAAATGAATAAAGTCATGCCACAAAAATATATGATATATCATGGTGCATATCCAACAGGTGTGCTTCCAACACTCAGAGTGTGGAGGCAAGATGATTGCAAGTCCAAGGCCATCTTAAGCTACATAACAAGACCCTTTCTCAATAAATCTGTGTATGTATGCATGAGTGTGTGTGTATATGTGTGTGTACGTGTGTATATGATACATGAAATGCATATTAGGTTCGCATGCAATTCACAACATGACAAATGAACTTATAGACAGACTGTATACAGATTTTATAAATAATATATTCTAAAGTATAAAACACAATTTTTAGCCTCAAATTAACTAACATGTGGTTTTTATTGTAGTTCATGTAGGTCTTAAAGTGAGTCAAATGATAAAATTAATATACATTGACCACTTATTTTGTATCCAATACTGAAGTAAATGCCTTATACTGAATCTCTCCATCTAGGGTCTCACAAAATCAATCCCAAAGTAGATACTAAGGTTGTCTGTATTTCACGATTGGGGAAACTGTAACCAATGAGAAACTGATGAATGATAGAAGTTCTGAAAGTTCTAGCAGAGAATCTAAAAGCTATTGCAGAGACTACCATAAGATACAATCATAAATCAAAGAAGCTTAGAGTAGAAAAGAACAATAATAAACTTTTACCTATGTGGAAATCTTAATATTACCTCTTAAAAATGGGTAAAGGATGCAAGAATGCTTTAGGGAGGTGGATATTAAAACACAAATCAAATGAGTTGAGCGCGAATTAAGGGAATTCATTACCTCAAGTAATTGAAGTTTATTGACACTGACTCCAAGGTGTAACCTGGCTAGATTTAGGCTAACAATGGCATTGGTAATTAGCTTCTAGTCCATCTTTTTCCCAATATGTTTCCTTTATCTATGGATACATATTCTTTTATTGTTGGGAAGTTTCTACCAAATTTATTGTACCAATGTAGCTCCCCAAACAGAAAGATTGTGCCTCCTAACTAGCACTTTTAACTAAGACACAAGAATTGAATCTCATTAACCTCACTGGAATTACATGACCAGTTCTAGGCCAGTGAGTCACTAGTTCTAGGGTGAGAATGACTTATTTGGCCAAATTGGGATTGTCCTATCACTGAAAACAGAAAAAAAAAAGTGTGAAATTTTAAAGGAAAACATTAAGATTTCATTACCAGAAGAAGAGTGGATAATGGAAGGGTATAAACAATATATGGAGAATTCAAATTGGGACTTGTCTTATGTGTTAAGAAAGGTAAGATCTATATTCAAGGGAATCATGGAATAGTAGAAAATACATAAGCAACATACACATCAAATGCATATGGAACATTCCCCAAGATAAGCTGTATGTTAGGTCACAAAACAAACCTCAATAAACTTAAAATAGTTGAAATTATACATAGTATTTTTCAGATAAAAATGAAATTAAAAAATATATATCAGAAATAACTTCAGAAAATTCATGAGTATATGGAAATTAAACAGCTTACTCTTAAATGACCATTGATAAAAGTAGAAAATAGTTTAAGATTAACAAAAATGAAAATATACCAAACACAAACTAAGGGGGTGACCTAAAAGAATGTTTAGAGAGAAATTTATATTATATGGTAAGTGCTCATGGTAAAAAGTATATTCTCAAGTCAATAATCTAAACTTACCTCTTAAGAAACTAGAAAAGAAGAAAAGGCCAAGTTTAAAGTTAACAGAAGGAAGAAAGTAACAAGAAATGTAAAAAGAATAGAGAAAATCAACAAACTCAAAAGTTGCTTCTTTGAAATTATCAATGGAATTGATTAATCTTTAGCTAGATTAACAAGAGAAAAGAAGTTTCAAACTAAAATCAGGGATGAAGATGCTATATCATTATACACCTTACAGAAATAAAGATGAAAAATAAGGGATGTTATAAACAAGTTTTATGACCTAGATAAAATGAGAAAATTCCTAGAAAGTAACAGATTATTGAAACTGACTCATGCACACACACAAAATAGAAAATCTATTAAGTTCTTTTAATAGTTTATATAATGCATCCTGGTTATATTAGTTCCTCATCAGCTGTGTTGTTTGCAAATAGTTTCTTGCACTCTGTAAATTGTCTTTTCACTCTGTTTGTTTCCCTTGATGTGCAGAAGCTTTTAAACTTGACATAATCCTATTTGTCTATATTTGCTTTTGTTTCCTGTGCTTTTGAGATCTTATCCAAATATCTTTGCCCATTCCAATATACTGAAGAATTTCCCTTATGTTTACTTCTAGTAGTCTCTTAGTTACAAGTGTTACATGTAAGTCGTTAATACAGTTTGAATTTATTTTTGAAACTGATGAGAGGTAAGGTTCTCATTTTTCTGTGTGTGAATATCTAGTTTTTCCAGCACTAGTTTTTGAAATGACTGTTCTTTCCCAAATATTTCTCTAAAGAAGATATGCAGATCAGAAACAAATATATGAAAAATGCTTAACACCACCAATCATCATGGAGATGAAAATCAAAGACACAATGAGATATAACCTCACTCAAGTTAGAATGGCCATTATCAAAAAAACAAAATATAACAATTGTGGGAAAGGTTGTGAAGAAAAGGAGCGCTTGCACACTATTGGTGAGAATATAAATTAGGTTACCTTTTATGGAAAACTATGAAGATTTCTCAAAAAATTAAAGTAAAACTACCACATAATCTGTTAATCACACCATTGGGTATGTAACCAAAGGAAATAAAACCAGTATGTCAAAGAGACATCTGCACTCCCTTGTTATTGCAGTACTATTCACAATGGAAATAACCTAAGTGTCCATTAACTGATGACTGGATAAAGAACATGTGGTACACATGTATAATGGTACACTATTCAACCATTAAAAGTATAAAACCTTGTCATTTATGACAAGATATATAGAACTGGAGGTCATTACTTTAAGGGAAACAAGCCAGGCATAAAAAAATGTGTATGATGTGATCTTACTCACATCTGGAATCTGAAAAAGTTGGTCTCATAGAATTTGAGAATAGAATCGTAGTTATCAGAGGCTAAAATAAGTGACAAAGTTTGGTGATGGTATGAGGACAGACATATAGATCAGTTCTTTGAAAGTACAATAGTAAACCATTATATTTAGGTTTAATTGGCATAAGTATGCCACAAAACTTCCAACACATTTAACAATTGCACACATTTGTGATAAGTGCATGGTACTGTATGTGACATGCACAAGGGAAGATCTAGAAGACCTCACACATCAACAAATCCTCCTTCTCCTGCTATGGTGTTAAAAGAGTTTGCAAGTTCACCACAGAAGTCTACCAGACAATGTGCACATGAGGTGAGATGAGTTTTCAATAAATACTTAAAACACCAAAATGGAAGGTTTTCATCCCAAGCTGTGTATATGTTTTTTTGTATCCTCTGTATATTCAAATGTGAAATATTCAAACAATGGAGTTCTGCACAAAAAGGAAAAGACAATAAATTGGTAATGTGTGTATGATTATATTTCAATTTAAAGTATTCAAGGATATTTGGAAAAATTACTAAGGTTCTCAGATTTGTGAGTTGGTCCTCTTGGTAGAGAGAGATTCCTTTTACTGAGTTACCAAATAGCAGAATAATAGCAAGTTGTTCAAATACAGTGATAAGGTAAATTTGGACTTGTTGAATATGAAGTGAGGTAGTTACACAAATGGAGGTATTGAATGGACAGATGAGTATGTAGTCTCAAGCTTAGGAAGTATGCTTAAACAGAAAAATAGATCTTAAAGTATAAACTTATTGTAAAAATGTGACATTATAAAATGGAAAATTTTAGAGTAAAGTAGTCTGAGACAGACAGACTGAAGAATTCCAGTACTAAATAGTTTGTTTAGAGAAGAACAGCACCTGAGAAGCATCCAAGGAAGGATGGATTTGAAAAACCAAAGAAAATATTTCAAAGAATAAGGAACAGAAAACAATTTCAAAAACTTCTACAAGGGCAGTTTTACTGGTGAAATTTCAATTAGATTAAGTGAAGGTGAAGGTGGTTATGTTGGTGAAGTTGGTTAAAGCAGATTAAAGAGGTTCTAGAGCTGGAAAACATTCTAGATGGAATATTTTTCCGAATGCACATGTGCAGGTTATATTTATAGCCAGAGAAAAAGAAGTAACACACAGGACTTGCTTGGCTGTGTTTGGCAGGTGTCTTATATGATCATGCTTTGGAGCTTTCAGTCTCCAATTGGTTGGAAGTTCAGCTGCTATGATTCTCTAAGACTCAGTAGATTGGTTAAAAGAATATTTTCCCAGGTTAGGCTACAATTTGTTTATAAATCAAGCTAGGTTACTGTTCACTATGTATGCATGAAGACCACTTTGAGCTAAACTTATCCTTACATACAGAGTCCAGTTTAGGCAAAGTTTTATTTTAGTTCAATAGGAGTAAGTGGAAGAAATGGAACTAGTGAGTTTAGACAACTACAACACTCATAAATTTGGCTACAAGGAATTGATAGATAGTGGCACTTAAAAGGAGAAATAGAATACAAGAAGTGTTTATTTGATGATAGTGGTGGTATTTCTAAGGTGAAGAAGGGACTGTCCGTTGATTTTTGTAAAATACCAACAGGAAGCAACCAGTAGAATGAAGAAGTTGAAAGGATAGGTCAATTCAGAAAGTATCTTGTAAAGTCCAAAGAGTTATGTTACATAAATGGAGAGATTAGCTAAAAACGGGTACTTCTTTCATTTTAACAAGAAAACAAATCAAAAATTGATATAGATGTGAGTAGTTTGATAGATAAAGGGAAACAGAAGGTTAGGCTGGCTAACTTCCATTATTGATGAGAAGCAGAAGTCCTGAGAGTGTAGAATAAGAAAAATCGTTGAAGATAATATAGAGGAGAGAGAAGAGTTGAAATAATGGAAAGGCTGTTTCACTTTTGCCAACAAAAAGATATTTGTTTTCAAACATCTTTAACCTTTTGTAGGTTTATTGGTGACCGTATTTAGCTTACTTACCTACTTATTATAGCTTACATGAAGCCTCCTTAGGACAGGTTTTATCTGCATGGCCCCTTGAAGGGACCAATCCATTATATTTGGTAACTGAATCTCCACTGGTAGGTAAATATGTGGTGAGTTTTTGGAGGGCTAGAGAGATCAGAGGCAGAACCAAGCAGTTGATCACCATGCTTCAGTTGTGCCTTTCATATGAAAATCAGAGAATTTTATTTGCTAAATCTATGGACATTTTATCACTTGAAAAAGCATAGACGTAGTGAATAATTAGGTACTGATTTGAATACAAAGCATTTGAGAGTATCAACTTGTTGGACTCAAAATATTTTTTAATTCAGAATTTAATTTTGATTTATTGCAAGTAAATTAAATTCCTCAATAGTTATTTATGTTTCAGGGGTATTCACTCATGTAATTGACTGCATTTCTCATTTAGGTCTTCACTGGTATCTTCACAGCAGAAATGTTTCTCAAAATAATTGCCATGGATCCATATTATTACTTTCAAGAAGGCTGGAATATTTTTGATGGTTTTATTGTGAGCCTTAGTTTAATGGAACTTGGTTTGGCAAATGTGGAAGGATTGTCAGTTCTCCGATCATTCCGGCTGGTAAATTAACTTTGAGAGTCCATTATATTTATTGCATAATTAATTTATTAGTCTTCATTCTTACTAGTAACAGGTTCAAGAGTGTTCATAATGCTATTTAAATATATTTCTAAAACAAACTGGATTATAATTTCATCATTGTAGCTTTGATGAATTGGTTAAGTTTATTCAAACGAATAGTCAACAGTTCTCTCTTTAGTAATCAAATGGCAGGTGTGGTGGAGAGGGAAAAAAGAGAGTCACACATACACCCAAATCACAATTACACACCACCACCTAACAACAACAAATAATCAAGTCAGTTATGTAAGGTTTCTGTAACCATGCATAAGACTTCATTGGGACTAGAATGGGCTCCTGTTTCTGTGAGGAGTTCAGTAGTTATGGGGTTTGTCTTACCTTCTTTGTCCCCAAAGAAGCCAAAGTTTAAAAGAGGGAACAATGCACAAAGGAGAAGGAAAAGCAGACTCCACACACATTTGTTCCCTCAAGTCAGAGTAGAAAGTTATCATATTCACTCTATGAGAAGGTTTGTCTGTGTTATGTTTTGTTAATTTTTGAGAAAATGACTTTGATATGATCTAGTATTTCATAAATTTGGGGGTATTTTAAACACAAGATACCAATTGACACATTTCTAGTGAAAGTTTGCTATGCTGCTACTTTGAGTTTTTGCTAACTTTTTCTGATTTATTTTCAAATAACAGAGTTTGTATATAGTTACCAAAGAAAGATTCTGGTAGGTGATTTATCTTAATGCTTATTAGTCTCAAGACTTCCTTGTGAAATTTGTTCAGAATTTCTCCTGCTACTTTTAAAGTTCCAGTTTGAGTTGAGGTCCTTAGAACTATGATTTCCTTCCTGAGTCCTCAAAGGTAGTTATGGATCTAACTTGAAACTGGAAGGATGCAAGAAATAGAGGTAAAAATTAGAAATGATTATATGACATGTTAGATGAGGAAGTTCTTTAAAAACTGTTTACTAAACCTTCATGATAATATGATGTAGTTTAGGGAAACAGGGGGCATAATACCATTAGCATCTTGCTTAGTGTGCCAGGCTCTTTTGCATACAATATTCTCAGGGAATAAATTAAACACTTAGGTGCTTATATTCCTTCCTTTGGGTCACTTAGATGTCATTAGGTAACATACTACTCTCAGCCTGACATTTACTGAAGTGTCAGAAATAAAATACTGCTGCTGTGTAACTGCAAATGGTACTTTAAAGGCCTCTATGAGCTAATGCAATCAACGTGTGAAGTACAATAGTGGAGGGACATTTATACACTATGATGTCCCTGAAGACATCAAGGTTGAAAAAGTGCAACTTTTTACTTACATCCAAGTATTTCTCCTTTAAATATAATAAATCTCAAAAATACAACCTAATGTTACAGCAAACTAAAGATATAACTAGATTAAAATAATGTAAATACTCAAATTTGTTCATTTTTCTCTTATTCCTTATATAATTTAAATGTCAGTATCATTTTCACTTGTGTACTTCAGCATGATATTACAAGTACACTGAAAAATATATTCACTTTGGGCTTATAAATAATGAGAACATCTACTTTTCTGAAAATGAATCTCTGCTAGTTAACCACCATTAATCTTAAATATCTTAGTTCCTTTAAAAAAATGTATTTCATATGTTTGTGTAGGATTCTGAGAAAACTTGTTATGTTTTATTGTTAAAATGCCAATTCAAAAGGTTTGAAATATACTTATTTTATTATCAATGTCAATTATTTCAGAATGGAAAATACTTTCTGGTATCAAATATCTGCTGCTTTGTTAGATGATAGTTTGACATGTAAATAATCCATCACTTTACTACACAGTTATACTGTAGATTTCTGCTGTAAATAAAATTATAGGTGCTTCTGAAATGCAGGGCATTAAACAACCTTCATGTTTTTTTCTTTATTCTTTCTTTTTTTTTTTTTTTTTTTTTCCAGCTTAGAGTTTTCAAGTTAGCAAAATCTTGGCCAACTCTGAATATGCTAATAAAGATCATTGGCAATTCTGTTGGGGCTTTGGGTAACCTCACCTTGGTGTTGGCCATCATTGTCTTCATTTTTGCTGTGGTTGGCATGCAGCTCTTTGGAAAGAGCTACAAAGAATGTGTCTGCAAGATCTCCAATGATTGTGAACTCCCACGCTGGCACATGCATGATTTCTTCCACTCTTTCCTAATCGTGTTCCGCGTGCTATGTGGGGAGTGGATAGAGACCATGTGGGACTGCATGGAGGTTGCTGGCCAAACCATGTGCCTTACTGTCTTCATGATGGTCATGGTGATTGGAAACCTAGTGGTATGTAATGAAAACATTTTCCTCATTTTCAGTAAAACATAATGTGATTGTAAAAAAAAAAAGTGTTCAATTGAAGATTTTTTGTATGTGTTTTGTGTGTTATTTTTGTATCAAGTTCATTTCCAATTCTCTACTATTCATAATTGTGAGAGCCAGGTGTTATTTAGACTATAAACTTGCAAAAAGTTTCTTGAGTTAAAGTTCTTCCTTACTGCTCCTCTTAGTTTCTCCATGGAGAACACTTCTGGCATTTATTTTTCAGTTCTTGCACTGAAGGATGGAAGTGCCACTAAGATCAGTCGTTCATTTTATTTATAAATACTACCAATGGTATCCTTTGAAAATGTTTCATATTTGTGTTTCCTAGAAATTCAAGTTCAAGTTAAAGAATTACTGATCTCAATTCATTAAAAAAATTTTTTAAAAAAGGCAAGGCATTCTAGAAACTAGAGTATGAGTCAATAACATTGACTCAAGAAACACTAATTATCATTTATGTATAAAATTATATCCAACACAAACTGTACTGAAGTATGGAAAAGATAATAGGAAGATAAATATGGTACAGTGTTATGATGTTTACTCAAACCAGAGTAAGAATAGGAAGTATCCAATACATATTCAAAATGTGAAAACAAAGTGCTGTATCTGTGGTTCACAAAATGGCAACATTGCTTTACAATAGAAAGGTTGATTGTGATGTCTGGTTCAAAAAGTTTTGAATTATTTTGGTTTCAACAATAAAATTATAATAAATTGTTAATATCCTAACAAAAACATTACATGGTCAAAATACCTTTCATCCCAAATGAAACATTTTTCTATCTTTTTCACCATAGAGTTGTCTAGATTTCTCTTTTGGAACTGAACTTAATATAGAAGTTTCATGCAACATATGCTTCAGTGATTTTGCAACGACTTAAAAAAGAAGTAGTGTTAATGGTAGTATTTGTTATGGGCCCGGGCTTTTTGTATTCATTCACTGTTTTTCAGGATTGTTTCTCATGAACTGGAAGAAATACCTAGCATAAAATAAGGTATAAAAACAATTTTGAAAAACTTACAGTTGAAAGTAAGTACAACAACAAAATATTCTAATGCCCTTTCTGGCCATTTTAGGTTCTGAACCTCTTCTTGGCTTTGCTCCTGAGCTCCTTCAGCTCTGACAACCTGGCTGCCACTGATGATGATAACGAAATGAACAATCTCCAGATTGCTGTGGGAAGGATGCAGAAGGGAATCGATTTTGTCAAAAGAAAAATTCGTGAATTTATTCAGAAAGCCTTTGTTAGAAAGCAAAAAGCTTTGGATGAAATTAAACCTCTTGAAGATCTAAATAACAAAAAGGACAGTTGTATTTCCAACCATACCACTATAGAAATAGGCAAAGACCTCAATTATCTCAAAGATGGCAATGGGACAACCAGTGGCATAGGCAGCAGTGTAGAAAAGTATGTCGTTGATGAAAGTGATTACATGTCATTTATAAACAACCCCAGCCTCACTGTGACTGTACCGATTGCTGTTGGAGAATCTGACTTTGAAAATTTAAATACTGAAGAATTCAGCAGTGAGTCAGATATGGAGGAAAGCAAAGAGGTAAAAATTTTAAAATAAGGTGATATTTTGGTATTATGTATTTCTGTTGTTTCAAAACTAAAAGGTATTTTTTAATTGAATGTTTCCTTCCTGTAAGAAAATAGGAAATATTTATTGATACATTTCTTTGATAAAAATGGTGATTGATAAATTAATAAATTAAAATATAGCAAGACAAATGATATGCTGACTTTTTACAAACATTCACCTTTTTGAATTAATGACATTTTATGCCGATTAATATTTTTCCTAAATACTTTAAAATAATTTTAGATTTAGAAAAATGCCTCAGTTTGTGCACATTCTTCCTTTTAATTCATCTACAACTGTGTCTTTGGTATATACAAGAAAAATATTTGATAGGAAGGTATTTCCAATTTTAATTTTGTGTTGCTGCCTCTAATGAAATGCTTCATGAATTGTAATTTTACTTTGTTTTTCTCAAACCTATTAACTCATGGACAATCTGATGGGGGTGTTTCTTGATATTTACTTATAGTTTCATTTATCCTGAAATAAACAACCTCTTTTAAAGAAAGAGAAGTTTGTGATAAGAAATCATGGTAAACAGACTTTTAACCCCACTTAGTCCAGTACATTTTTTAACAAACAAAAAGGCTTAGTGTATTACAGAATGTAAAATTCTGAATTTACCAGCTCAGTAAGTGTCTTGATAAAATAATCTTTGAATTATAAGAAGATTGTGAGTACTAGGGTATGCTTTTGTTTTGTTTTGTTTTTACTAACCCTTAGATTAGTAAGTGAAGTATTTAAAAACTATCATGAAAATGAAGATGAAGTAAAAATGAAGATGAGTTTCTAAATAATTAAAGTTTGCATACACAATGAAAATATAATCAAAACCCAAGATTTACCCTTTCCCTATTTGGATTGTTTGAAAGAGCAATTAAATGCTTTTATCACTGCGCACTCTTTCTCTCTCTCTCTCTCTCTCTGTCTGTTTTTTTGTTTGTTTGTTTGTTTTTTGTTTTTGTTTTGTTTTTGTTTTTGTTTTGCTTATTTGATTTTATTTTTGTTTTTGCAGTGTTAGGGCATTGAACCCAAGGCCTCCCATATGCTAAGCAAGTGCTCTACCACTGAGATAAGCCCCTACCCCTTTTTTAGTTTTTATTTTGATACAGGGTCTTGCTAAGATGCACAGGCTGCTTCCCGTTTTGAACTGACGATCCTCTGGCATCAGCCTCCAAGTGCTGGGATGATAACCATATGCCACCAGGCCCAGCTACTTTCTCATTCTAAGAAAGATAGATGTTACAAGGAAGATTGAGGCAATGCAACATAAAATTAGAGTGGTATATCACACTCACTATAATTTTGCATCAGTTAAAACTATGAAGAAAAATATACTTCAAAGAAGAGAAGTTTAGAATATTTCAGTTAGTATTTCTTTACTTACTTGATATAATTGCTAATATATATGCTCTTTTCCATTCTTTTATGTTTATAAGGTAAATAGTATTGCTAATTCAGTGATTAAGTCAAAGTAAATATTTAATATGAAATTCAAGCAATGTTTAAATATAAGGACGAAAATTCAATATATAACTAACGAGGCAGTTACCAGCTTCACAAAATAACTGATGAGATTCAAGAGGAAAACAATGCAGTTTTAGTGCATGGATTAAAGAATTAGTATAATTAGTTAAGCTCCAATTTTTATTGGCTAGATTATTATTTCTAAATAGAATAATAAGGCCAGGTGTGGTGGCATAAACCTATAACCCCAGTGATTTGGGAGGCAGAGGCAGAAATTCCAGGCTAGAGGCAGCCAGTGGAACTTAGCAAAACTCTGTCTCAAGATAAAAAAATTTTAAAAGGAGCTGGGGTTTCCCTCAGTGGTAGGGCACTTACAAAGTATACGCAACCATCTCGATTTAGTACCTCGGTACCAAATAAAATAAAATAAAATACAGAAGATATAGTTGATAAAATTTTGCATGGGCATAGCTGGGTTATGCTAAAAAATAGAGCCTATTTTCTACTATTGTATATTATTAGAAACAGAAGTCAGCAATTAGAAAATAAAATTGGGTCATTAGAATTTTTAAGGTATTTTCCTCTCTCATTATTTATACTAGAGAAAGTCAATTCTTATTTTCACATATGTTTGGGTTCAGGGCATCATACAAATTAAGATTTAATTATAAAGTTTAAAATAGTGATGCCATCACCAATTTAATCTTTTAGCTAAGCTTTAGTACTGTAAGGTGTGGTTAATGGCATCTAATCTTCCTAATTTTCAGAAAATTTAAAGCTTCAGGATCTTCAAAAGAGCATGTGTTTTGCCTCACCTCACAACCACTGAGTTTGACAGAAGGGGGATGTCCAGTAATGTGGGGGTCATAGCAGGGAAACCCACCCTCTTTCTAGCCTTTTCTATTTGTTCTCTATTTAACTCTGAGTTAAGTTCTTCAAAATAAGGTGTCTAGTCAGTTTTTGGAATTGTGAGTAGAGAACTGAGCTGCAATTACATGTGTACAAAATTAATGTATTTGAGTTGTGAAGTCTTTTCAATACCTTCCCACCATAGAGATTATTACCTTAGTGTTGAAGTTTATTGTTTGGATAAATTGTTAAGTATAGCCTTATACCAAACTTTCTAGAATCAAATTAACTAATAAAGGAATAGGGTCATAGTCAAAGAAGATAAATAATTTATATACTGTGCTCTTTCAGAATTTTCCTTGTACTTTGACACTAGAAAACAAAAGAGAATTGATACAATTTTCCAAGATTTTCACATGGTCCTACGTGAAATACCATTTTAATGTTTGGCTTCTAGTCATTTTTATCTGGTCATTTTTGAACAGGTGGTTTGAGATTACACTGCTTAATGTCATAAATAGGATAGTAAGAAATGGCATGAAGCTTACTCTATTCCTTTCTAAGTGTTTTCTAAAGTTAAAGGAAAACTGAGGCACTTTTCTTCTTCACAATATTTAAATGAACTTTTTAGAGGGCAGACCGAGTAGATTCAGAGGTATTGAGTTGCTTGAAATAAGACCTTTTTTATGTCTTTGCCAAATTTGTTTGATTCTTTGTTAGCTTTCTAGAAGAGTCTCTGGAGTATACTATTAAACTCATGTCATTATCAGATATGTCTTAACTTTTATGTTATTTTCGCCATATTTAATGTAATTCATTTTGTGATTTTGAATGACTGATTTTCTTTTTGGAGTTTTTAATAATGTTGAAACCATGCTTGAATAATAATTTTTCGAAGTGAAATTCAGTTGTGCAATATGGTGACCTTCATTGCTTACCATTCTTAATTCTCACAGGGGTAAAATCAAGCTGGAGCCATCAAGAATGCTGCTCTGGTGTTTTTTAACCAGCCAGAGGCTCGTGCCACCACTTTTACCCAGGTTACCCAAGCAAGTTGCGCATATATAAATATAATCAGTTTCTAAATGACTTTTGACTGGCCTGCATGTTACTCAGCTATGTCCCTTGCCCATCCATTGGCAGTAAAATAAAAACATGCACAGCTGCTTTTATGCTGAGTCATATAAAGCATGGTCAGGCAAGTCTGACAACCCTAACTTTTTTTTAAAGAACAGTTTACCTGCTAGTTTCTTACATAAATTTTAATAGAAATTATAGTCAGTGAAAACTAAAAGTGCATGCCTTTATGGATATTTAATTTCTATGTAATGTTACTATTTTGAACATGCTAAGAGCCCAAAGGAAAAATGTAGGTGATCTTGGAAAATCTCTTGAGAAAACCATTCTCTCCCCTGCCTCTTCTTATTTTTTTCTTTTTAAATACAGCACCAAAGAGTGTACTTAGTTGGTAATTTTTTTTAATGTCATATAAAGTTTTTCTGAAGGGTAATCTGCCAATTAAAGCAATCCCTTATTCATGAGCAAACTTCCTGAAGGATGTTTCAATGCGATAATAATGCAAATGAGTTGGAGTATTTATATTTTGGCTGCCAGCAGCATGAGTATAATTTTTGTCTGCTTCATTTTAGGGAAAAGGGCATTGCTTTACTTAGCAATTGACAAGGAACATTTTGTATTTAGAGTTGGAGTCCCTTGGAGATTCTGTTTATATTTATTCCTAAAATTCCTAGACTGACAGAAAAGGAAATAACTATATTCCTGCACCAAAAAATAATGAAAGATAGGCTTATCTATCTATACTCTTGATACTTCCTGGTGAAACAAAGGTGAAAATGTCACTGTGCATCAGTGTGCATTCACACAGTAAACAACTGTCCTGGTGCTGTGTTCATGATCTTGAAGGTTTTCCTTATGTATATACATACACACACACACACACACACACACACACACACACACACACACACACGCACAAATTTTCTAGCATTAAAAGTGAGGGAAAGAAGAAACCAGCAAGAACAATTAAATTTTAAAAAGAACTTATTTTTAAATATGTAAGTGGCATATGTGTGTCTAAATTAGCCATTCAGTATGGTGTTGAACCAAAAAGTACATTTACATTATTTCTTATGAGAAAAATGTGTCCAGCACTTGAACTGATTGGCACTTGACCAGCATTCCAAAACAGATTGTGGTCAAGCGCCAAGGTACCACTATATTGTATTTTGATATTTATTTACTAGATCATTAGGCAAAATCAGATTTTGCCATGTTATATATGTATGTGTGTATATGTATTTATTATGTTTATATTATATTTATAATTACTCTTAGAAAAATCCTGTCAGATTTTCAATATGAAGAGTATATATGAGGTTTTCACCATATAAAAAATGTTTAACTAGTATTTCTACCTGAAAGTAGACAATTGCCAATGCTCTATATAGCAAGTAAAATTGGCTATTCCTGTTTAGTCTCTTTATCATCCTGACATTGAAGTCCACTCATATTTTGTTAACATTTAACTAGGCAAGGAATATTCTAACAATAGCATTCAGTACACTTATTTCCTGACAAATAGGTATATGTAGCAATAAGAGAAACTAAATGTCCAAATATTACCTAAAAGAAGATAGAACTTGTCAAACTGCATCTGCTTCTAGGAGTTCATATATTGGTTTCTTACTTTGTAGCACTTCACAGTGAACTATGCCCAGCTTGGAGCATTTATAACCATCTATGTTTGAAAATTCTTCTTGAAGCGAATAAGTTGTAACAGAGTTTCATAAAATGATAGACATTCTAATTTGTGAATTTGCACTGCAGTTATATTAATAATAATTTTGACCTTATCTCAAACTGAAGATTTCTATATTCTTAATTCATTTTACTTTGTTTTTAAACACATTTTAAATGTTTTGGTCAACACATTTTTTAAATATGACATTTGCCTCATATGATTTTAAGGAAGTCATTGAGTTGATATCAAGAAAGGTTTTATAAATCAAAATTTTTGGTCTACACCTCTGGATTAGGCTTTAAAGTACAAAAGTGTATATTTACTGCTATTCTACCTTAATGCCTACATGAATTATGAATATAACTTGAATTCATATTAATGTTCATTGTTAAGCTTGAAAATCAACAATATCACAAAAACTATCTTAAACCTACAACATTTAATTATATATGCAATTGACTAAATGTTTTAATCCTTAACCAATATTGTGCTTCTGAGGTCACATATGACCCAGGACGCACATACCCACACTTATGTAAGTGCTACAGCACCCCTTTCTGGCACTCACCTGGGGGTCTATTTTGACCCTGTGATACCCATTAAGGGTTAAATTTATAAAGGTTAAGTTTACCTGTGACTCATCCGAGAAATTTCCTGGAGAATTCTGACTGAATAGGGTGCAGAAGACCTAGGGTACAACCACTGATTCACTATGACTTTGACGAGATGATTAAACTCATACTTCCTATCTATTTTGGTATTAGATTGGCTCATGTTAAGCTTTAATGTAACTTAGATTTTTTTGCCATTTGTTAATTAAGTACCTCATGAGTAAAGCTATGCAAGTAATAGCTGTAATAGATCTTGTATTATTCCACTTCAGAGGAAAGTGGGGAAGGATAAGATTGCCTCTCCTTAGAAAGGTCCCCTTCACCCCTGGTACATAGAATAGGAAGAAGTTAAATAATGTCAAAATAATTTAGTAGTAGTTTTCCCAACAACAGAGTTAAGCTATAGTTCACTACACAGATTCACTTTTATTTCGAATTATTGGCTGTTTGACATTTGGCTTTGAGGCAGCATTCCTAATTCTAAGAATTGTTGATCATTAATTATACAATTCAGAATCTTAGGGGAATTTTGTTACTCTGCAATTAGTAAAGAGAATTATTTGTATTCTCTTGAACATAAAAATATTAGGTAGAAAGCATTAGAACTACTGTAGTTAATGTATAAATAAAGACTCCAGGTACTAGCCACTCATTCATTTACTCAATAAGTATTTATTAAATACAAACATTGGTGATGGATGTGTAAGAAATACAATGGTGGCAAAAATATGACTTTTTGGCTCCAAAAACTTAAGTTAGATTAGATATATCTTCTAGAAACACAGACTGTGTTTAAGTTGGACTTTTGAAAAAATAATAATGTGACCATTAGATAGGTGTAAACATATCGCTTATAGAAAATGTATCAATTAATTCTATATCAGTACTAAGGCACTACAGTAAAAATTAGGGAAATAATGTTTATTCTTCTATTTTTCATATGGACTAAAGAAAATAAAATTCCAGAGATAAGCCCTAAAAAAGCAATTTTCAAAAAAATTCTAGATGACTCACATTTTCAGCTGAATATCATAAATTCTGGTTAAAATTCTCTAATTTGTTTCTGTAATATTTATCATTTGAATAACTTGTTGAAAGCAAGTGGTTTCTCTGGTGATTTGTTCTTCCAATATTTAATGAAAAACATGTTGGCAACTCAGATCTGAACCTATGATTGAACTATAATCATTGTGTTATCGATAGGGATGAGAGTGCCCCCAAGTATCTTACAAGCATGTCAAGGAGGCCAGAAATCTAGCGTCTGAAAACAATTTAGATTAGACCTTTAGATTAGAAAACAATTTGATATACACATCGTCAAAGGTTAAAATGAACAATAAACGACAAAAAAGCTGATGAGCATTCTAATATGTATATTTTAGGGCAACAAGGGAATGGAAGAAATTAGGAGTCTGGATTTGTTGGGGAGATTTTATGAAATAGAGGAAGTATGTTGTTGTTGTTAGGCGCCATTGAACCATATCGGACTCATAGCGACCCTCATAGGGTTTTCAATGGCTGAGTGCTTCGGGATTGCCTTGGGAGTGGATTGCCAGGCCCTTCTCCCATTTTTGCGGTGCTGGGAATTGAACTTGGGGCCTCAGAGACTGCGGCGCAGAGCTCTACCCACTGAGCTAAATCCCAGCCCAGAGGAAGTATACTTGATGCAAAATAGATAATGAGGAAAAGGATGATTATGGTAACACAGGTCTTCCTGAAGACATTTTAAGTATTAGCAACACAGCTACTTGGAGTAGGAATGGTAATAATGTTACAGGAATCGTATGGGAACATTTGAACATTTTGAACCAAGATTTTCTGTGAGATTTTGTCTGGTGACTGCTCCTGATCACTGATCACTGTCCAGGACTAGCCTTCATTCTGTTATGAAGTCTTTCAATCATGTATTCACACATCCATTCATTTTTTAACAGCATTTATTGGACACCTGCAACATCCACTGTACTGATCTCAGCTCTGTCATGGTCATTCACCAGTGCCAGCCAGAGCATGTGGAGAACTCTGAATATTGATCCTCATTTTTCTCATGGGTCGACTGCAAGTCTTCCCAGTTTTGTGTTTGTGGTGTGATCCTCATTCTTAAAAGGAATATTTTCCATTTCTTATTTTGTGTTTTCTGTAGTTAGATCAGATGTGACTAATCTTCAGTTTGTCTAGTTATCTGTGTTATAGTTGAACATCCTGTGACAGCATCTATATTGTCAGGTCTGTAATATATAAAAGCTTCATGTGAATTAGATGGATCAAAGTGAGAAGATGTTTTAATAATTTCTTAGTCAATTATATGTATATAAATGCAACTACACTTACCTAAGAAAAGGTCTAATCAAAAGAAAAAGAATATAAAATTAGAAAAAAATATAAAAATAGAATATTTGTAATCTTCTTTGATGTTTCATCTTAAAATAAAATACATTCATATTTTAATGGCAAAGACTGATTATCTATCCAACATTGTTATATACCTGATATGTGGAAAATCAATGATCTTCAAGTATTTTGTAGTATATAATCTTTGGTTTTACTTTATTGGACAAATTTAAAAATAAACACAAAATTGTAAGAAATCAGGACAATCTAATATTTATGCATCTACTCTTTGCATTTTTAAATTAGCTGAGATTTTAAAATCATAAATATCATACATACATGTTTTTTCTTCATCAGAACCAACATGCTATTATAAAAATAAAATTATTTTCATAAAATAGAGGAACCATCTTTCTAGGGGAAAATCCACATATCCTTAACACAAATATGAGTAGAATCCAGTACTGATGGCAACATCTGTTTTATTCTAGTTTTACATACTTCAGTGTGCATTTTATCATGTGCTTACCTCATCCTCTTTATAAAGTAGCTCTTTTCAACTCAACCATTTCCTAATGTTATGCACTAATGGTAATAACATTGTGACAGGTTCAAGAATGCTGTGGCCCAAACTACTCTGATTCCATGTGGCACTCACACCTGGCCCTGCATCAGTCCTATAGCATTTTAAGAACAGGGTTAAGACGGGGATCCCTTCATTTATGCTGATCCCAGAATGCCTGACCTGGCCAAAGTTTATACACTTCAAGATAATGTTTATCAAAATGCATATATGGAAATGCCACAATGAAAAGCATGTCAAAATGAATCACATTAAGATGTACATTAAAAATTTCCAATAAAAAAAAAGATTTAAGTCAACTCCCTTTGCTATGTTTTTCTCTTGATGACATTTGACTGAACCTAAAGGAAAACAAAACAACTACCAAAGATTCATTTCTGGCTTTACTAACAGGACAGGTAAGAGTGCCGGAGTAACAAGTAGTTTCCAAATGCACAATGAAACGCAGGCGTGCATTGGCCAAAGAGAATGCGAAATACCAGCTCTTGCTATATAGCTAACAATGTGCTGCTCTTTTTGGAACTAGAAAATTATAGAATATATTTAATAACAACCAGTAGTATATGTTTTCATGTCAATGAAAAGTGGATAACTTTAGATTGTTGCTGTTTATGTGCATTTGATAAAATCTTTTCTGCATTTGACATGAAAATAAACTTGTGCGGCTTTAGTTGGTTGGGTCACAATTTTAGAATGAAATGAACTATACCATTTATGAATGAATCTACAAAAGAAAGATCACAGATGACCATATGACTGGGAGCTTATGTAAACTTTCTGCAGGATTTTATTTCAGAATTCTTGTACTTGGCCTTAAACAAAATTAATTTCAGTTGTTAGTGCCATATTAAAAAAAGATTATAGTGCTGTATCTAATCTTGTGACCCCCCACCTCTCCCAAAGCAGATTGGCATTATATTTAAGTTATTCTTAAATTACAGATCAAGAAAATGCATAGAGAAGACTGGGGGGGGCACACCTTATGAATTTTTATATTTCGATTAGAGAAAATATTAAAAAGATTTTCTGTGGCATTGATTTTCAGAAACTAAATGCAACTAGTTCATCTGAAGGTAGCACAGTTGATATAGGTGCTCCTGCTGAGGGAGAACAGCCTGAGGTGGAACCGGAGGAATCCCTTGAACCTGAAGCCTGTTTTACAGAAGGTAAGCAACACAGTGAGGTATTTGGTCAGGAGCCTTCCCTTGTCAGTCCACCTTGTCATCTATCTATGTAGTTACCTGTCTGTTGTTAGGGGCTGGGATTTAGCTCAGTTGGTAGAGCACTGTGCTGCAGTCTCTGATGGTCCCGAGTTCAATTCCCAGCACCCCAAAAACGGGAGAAGGACCTGGCAATCCACTCCCAAGGCAATCCCGAAACAGTCAGCCATTGAAAACCCTGGGAGAGTCGCTATGAGTCAGATACCGACTCTATGGCACCTAACAACAACAACATCTGTCATTAATCACCAATGCCTATC
Organism: Pedetes capensis; assembly: GCA_007922755.1. Taxonomy (NCBI): domain Eukaryota; kingdom Metazoa; phylum Chordata; class Mammalia; order Rodentia; family Pedetidae; genus Pedetes; species Pedetes capensis. Next base: position 58,509 of record VMDO01009715.1, read on the forward strand.
TATCCAAAATCTATGCATTTATTTCCTAACATTTTGCCTTTTATATATCAAAAAAGATTTAAAATATATATATATAAGGCTTAATTCATGTAATTATACATTTTTACTTTTGAGTATCCTGTTCAACTCTTGAGATATGCTGCTAACTGGCTTTTCTGTAGCTTTCTAAAATACCTAACAAGAGAGAAAGCCAAGTCATACATATCACTCTTTAGGTTTTAAAAAGAAAAGGAAAAGAGAGTGAAGGAACTAATTTTTCATTTGCCGCTTGGTTATAATATAATGAGTAGTAATTGATATTACCTGCACCCGTACCACTGTGGCATCCAATCCCATTAGATTTCAGAAGCTAAGCGGGGTCTGGCCTGTTTAGTACTCGTATGGGAGACCACCTGGGAGCACCAGGTGCTGTAGGCTTGGGACTAGGACCCATCAACCGACTCCCAAAAAACAATCAGTCATGGAAAACCCTATGAATAGCAGAGAAGCAATAACAATACTGTTTTACCTGCTGTATGATATAGTGCAACATGTCATTGGCATAGTCTCAAAAGAATTTTCTTTTCTTTTTTGTTTTTGTCCTTTTGAAACTAGTGGGTTGAATCCAGGACCTTGTACATGGTAGGCATGTGCTCCACCACTGAGTCTCACTTCCAGAGCCTTTCTATTTTTTTTAATTTTAATTCTGAAGCAACATCTTTCTAAGTGGCTCAAGCTGCCTCTGGCCTCGAACCTGTTTCCTCCTGCCTCAGCCTCCCAAGTTGCTGTGGTATGCACCATAGCACCCAGCTTCTCAAAAGGATTTTCTAAAGAAAGATAAAATTATATTATTTCGGGTATGGATCAGATATCAATAATAGTAATAATAATAATAATAATAATAATAATACTGATATGAAACCACCTGAAACCCTTGGCTCTAAGCTACTCTTCTAGTCATGACTCCTAATTCTTTTCTGTGCAATTCTCAGAATTTCCTGTCACTAAGTTTTGTTTGCCTGCAGCCATAGCCCTGTGGCATCCGATCTCGTCAGATCTTGGAAGCTAAGCAGGGTTGGGCCTGGTTAGTACCTGGATGGGAGACTGCCTGGGAACACCAGAAGCTATAGGCTTGGGAGAAGGACCTGGCAACCCCCTCCCAAAAATCAATCTGCCATTGAAAACCCTATGAACAGCAGAGAAGCACTGACAATAGTGTTTCCCGTGTTGTACAGAGGGTTGCTATGAGTCAGATACCGACTAGACAGCACCTAACATAACAAGTTTTGTTTACATTTATTTCTTCTTATAGGCTCATATTCTGGTTATGTTCTTATATATCCTTCAAGATATATCTACCCCCAGATCCACTTCTTCCATAAAGTTCAGAAATTTAAGTTCATTGGTGAAATTTTTAAAACTTTGTCTTGTGATAATTGTTGCTTTCTAGAACTATAAAAATTATAGAGAAATTATCCCTACATAAATTGCACAATCTTTGAGGGCAAAGATATTGTATAAGTGATAGGATTATAATTTTTCTAAGTCTGTTCTCTGAATACCATAGACATTCAGTAATACTTTTTGAAAAGCCTATGCTCTAATAGTCTACAAATTACACAAAGGTGCTTATTACCTTATTACTGATAATGACCAGAATAAAATGACCTAAATACTCAGTAATAATGGAAAAGTTATAGAAACTTGTTGTTGTTAGATGCCATCCAGTTAGTGTCTGACTCATAGCGACCCTTTTGTACAATAGGCGAAACAATATTGTTTGTGCTTCTCTGCTATTTCTAGTATTTTCAATGGCTGATTGTTTTGGTTTCTTTTGTGGGGGAGTGGGTTGCCAGGTCCTTCTTCCGAGGCTACAGCACCTGGGGTTCCTAGGCAGTCTCCCATCCAAGGAATAACTAGGACCAACCCTACATAGCTTCTGATGGGATCTGATGGGATCAGATGCCAGTGGTACGGCTGCAGACTTATATAAACTATAGTAATCCTATTTAAAGAATATGATTAAATCCTTCATAAATTTATTTACTTATAATAAGATGGGAAATATTTATATCATTAACTGAAATAATCACATTTCAAATATATATGATTTCCATATAGAGTAGAATTACAAGGTAATGGCAGGATGAAAATGTGAATTTTAACTTTATTGTTCTTTTTTCTATATTTATATGGTTTATAATGTAACATAACCCATTATAATAGGGTTTAACTCAGTTGGTAGAGTGCTGCTCTGCACTCTCTAAGGCTCTGGGTTTGATCCCCATCCCCGAAAAAACAGGAGAAAGGCCTGGCAGCCCACTAGCAAAACAATCCTGAAATGATCAGTCAATGAAAACCCTATGAATAGCAGAGAAGCACTGGCATAGTGCCTGGCATGGCACAGTGTCGGGGAGTATCTCCTTGTGTTGGGCATAGGGTCACTATGAGCTGGACCTGAGTCAATGGCACCTAACAAAAATCACATAAACATAAAAATAAATATTTATTGAAGGGATAATTAAATGGGCATATCAATGACTTTGACTTGTGTAAGTGAAAACCATCTTTGAAAGTTATTTACTATATGCCATCAGTTAATAATGTAGATTAATGCCCCATCAACACAAATGTACATAATCAAAGAGTAATTATTTTGTCTTCATTTACTCTCATGAATTTAGACTGTGTACGGAAGTTCAAGTGTTGTCAGATAAGCATCGACGAAGGCAAAGGGAAACTCTGGTGGAACTTGAGGAAAACATGTTATAAGATAGTGGAGCACAACTGGTTCGAAACTTTCATTGTCTTCATGATCCTGGTCAGCAGTGGGGCTCTGGTAGGTGATGCGGGATCTGCTCCTTCACCTTTCCTCCAAAACCTTTTCCCTTTCCTACCGATGAAACCCGTATTACCAATTTTTAAAAATAAGCTGTGTTTGAGCATGTAAGGCAGTCTGTGTACAATGTTCTGCACAGTGAGAGAAACCCCAAAAGAGCAACTTCTATTACTCAGGCTGTACTAGTCCACAGGCAGAATCAACTCAGATTAGCATGATTTCTTGTGATATTTAAAGAAGGATCTTTCTGCCTTTTAGTCATCAGTAGTTCTAAGAATGGTTATGCAGATAGGATGTGGAATTCTCCGTTAAATATCAAGGTGCTTAATATAAGTTCCACGCTGCAGAGAACTCACCTGTCTTGCTCACACTGATCCACTACTGCCAACCACAGTGAATGATAAATAATAGGGTAACTTAATTACTGACAAGTAGCAAAGTGAAAGTATCATAAACCTCAATTATGTCTGATATCATATATTATAATGATCAATTGGGTCAAAATACTGATTAATATACTGAAAATGGTGTGAGCCACTTCCCCATCGGGTGATACAAATGTGGCTGGATTCCTTGTAGTTTTTCGATTGCTTACTAGAGTGCTTGGTGAGATGATTTCATTAGGAGGGTAACTGCATTGTATTTGGAGGCCTTTAAGTCCACTTCTAGCCTGCAACCATAGCCCTGTGGAATCCGACCCTGTCAGATCTTGGAAGCTAAGCAGGGTCAGGCCTGGTTAGTACTTGGATGGGAGACCACCTGGGAACACCAGGCACTGTAGGCTCGGGAGAAGGACCCAGCAACTCACTCCCCCCAAAACAATCAGCCATTGAAAACCCTATGAACAGCAGAGAAGCACTGAAGCAGAGAAGCACTGAAGCAGAGAAACCCTATGAACAGCAATGTTTCGCCTGTTGTATAGAGGGTCACTATGAGTTGGATACTGACTCCATGGCACCTAACAACAACAAAAACAACAACAAAGCCCATTTCTAATTTGACTAAGAATCCTACATCCTGCCATGTAACTCAGTGCATAGACTGAGTTTTATCAGTGACTAGTGCCCTGGCTGTAACAGCTCTTGGTTCTGTACCACAATCAAAGCTCACTGAAGTGCAAAAATATGTATGCCAGCACAGTGGCTCCCTTCCGGGAGGTTTCCAGCTGCAGCTACAAGCTGAACTCAAAAGCCTTTAGGCTCTTGTATTGAGCCCTCCTTATAAGCCTAGATCTCCTTATTCTCTAAGAAAAGAAAAATTTCTTTTGTTTTTGATCCAGGCCTCCATGTCACCCAGTTAAGTTTTCCTCTAAGAGGATTGAGTTAAATGATCTTTTCATTCTAGATGCCCCAGGGACTCCTGAAAATGAGTTTCTTACCCTTTCCTAAGAGCTCTACAAAATGATGACAGAGTAAGCTACCAGACATACAACCACATTAGTGTGTATGTGTGTGTGTGTGTGTGTCTGAGAGAGAGAGAGAGAGAGAGAGAGAGAGAGAGAGAGAGAGAGAGAGAGAGAGAAGAAGAAGAAGAAGAAGAAGAAGAAGAAGAAGAAGAAGAAGAAGAAGAAGAAGAAGAAGGAGAGGGAGAGGAGGAGGGGGGAGGAGGAGGAGGTGGAGGAGGAGGGGAGGGGAGAGGGAGGGGGACAGAGAAGGAGCAGGGAATGAGATGGAGGAGGAGGAAAGAAAGCGAGAAATGATGATCATTTCCCTTTTTCCCAGGCTAAAGGGACTTCTTGCATTTCTGGGAGGGGATATTCTAGTGAATCTGGACTGAACAAAGCCAATCTACTTCCAAGTGACTTTTTACCACCTCTTTTAGAAAAAAGCAGCTGGTGGTCTCTCAAATTTTTTAAGCTCTTTGATTCTAATATCCAAATTTAAAAATTATGTGGACTCCTCAGTTGACTGAAATACCTAGTCTAATGTCATTGTGTATAGATAACTGTATAGCAAATGCAGCCATAAGAAACACTAAACCTTCCAGCCTTAGGCACCTCATGAGAGGCTTGTTTATTTTCCTTAAGACATACATTAGAGACTTTTATGACAATGAAATTCAATAGAATTTTTCACTTGCAGGCCTTTGAAGATATATACATTGAGCAGCGAAAAACCATTAAGACCATGCTAGAATATGCTGACAAGGTTTTCACTTACATATTCATCTTGGAAATGCTTCTAAAGTGGGTTGCATATGGTTTTCAAGTGTACTTTACCAATGCCTGGTGCTGGCTAGACTTCCTGATTGTTGATGTGAGTATTCTGCAGTTTCCTGTTTCATTTCTGAGTGGGCGAAGGGAGGTGCTAGCCCTATCAATGGTGGCTGGCACATAGCAGGCACTTGGTACATGTTGCATGAGTCCAACTATAAATTATATTTTCTACATTTCCAGTGAGACGATACCTAGAATATGTTTTGTCAATTTAGATGCATAATTAAATTGCTAAATGCCTTCTTATGATTTCTCTTCAAAATAATATATTAAATACCAAGTTATGAAAATTAATATATTAATTTAGAATTTTTTTTAGAATTTCACAAAATAACAGTATCTCAGTTCTTCCCAAGCATCTTTGACATTAATATTGTTATCACTAGGACTTGTTGAGAAATGTTTGTCACACAGATGGAATATTAAATACAAGGAAATTTTGTTTTGTTTTGATTTGATTTTTGAGGCAGGGTCTCACTCTGAGGCCCAGACTGTCCTCAAACTCACAGTTCTCCTGCCTCAGCTTCCTGAGGCTGGGATTTTAGGCATGCACCACCAAGCATGGCTTAATTACAAAAAAATTTAAATGTTGAAAAAGCAAGGGACTCCACTTGATTTATATGATAGTAAAAACATATGGCTATTCACCAATCATTTAAAAGTTTAGTAAACTATTTTGGTATTGAAATAAAGTAAGATAGACTGCCAGAATTTAAACAGGCTTGTAAATAATTGAATATGAAACAAATTACTACTAAATGCAACATTTACAGTGTGCATGCAGAATTATATTAAAAGTCCCCTGGAAATAAAATAGTACTACAAATAATATTTAAAATCATATAAATTTAGACATTTCAAGCAATGGAAAAATGTGCCAAATTTATAGGCCTTATTTTATTTGTATGATGGGATTATGCATGGTGCTATTTCTTTTCACTATTCTGTATGTAGTTATAACAGTTTGGCAGATTGATAATAACTATTTGATATTTAATATATCTGTGCAGGATAACAGCCATTGAAAACCCTATGAAGGGGACCGGGCATGGTGGCACACACACAGCAGCTGGGGAGGCAGAGGGAGAAGGATCGCAAGTTCAAGACCAGAGGCATTCTGTATAACCTAAGGAGACCCTGTCTCAAAAAAGTAAAAAAAATGGGCTGGGGTGCAGCTCAGTGGTCCAGCACTTACAAAGCATGCAAGCGTGAGGCCCTGGGTTCAACCCCCAGGACTGAAAGAAAAAGAAAAAAAAAACTATGAATAGCAGTGAAGCACTATTAATAGTATTTAACCTATTGTACATAGAGTTGCTATGAGTTGGACACAGACTCAACAGCACCTAACAACAACAACAATAATGCAGGATAAAGTTATTAAGTCAACACTAGTTAAATATTTTAAAAATTCTTCAGGAAAATTTAGTTTTCCGGAAGCTTGCATTCATATTACCTAATGTACTCTGATATCTACTGTTTTACATTTAAGAAAACTCTTGTGATTATATATTAAACTAACCAATAGTTTCTTTTAATTCAATTTTGTTTATTGTTCATCGATTCTGTTATGGAAGCTACAAATATAAGTAAATCATTTTTCTGGCCCTGAGGGAGAACACAGTCAAATAATATGGACAGATACAAATTCAATTACAAGTGAGCACTTGTATTAGAAATACTAGTTGCTTCACTGAAGGAAAGTCTTCATGAGGGAAGGAGAATGTGAGCTGGAATTTGCGGGGAATAAGGTCAGCAGGTCCAGATTAGGGAAGGAAACCTCCGTGTTAAAATACTGATTCCTGGTGTGCAGGGCCAGTACAAGAAACAAGAAATGGTCTTTGAGGGTAGGTGTAGGATGCCAGGTCGTTTGTTGTTAGGTGCCACCAAGTTGGGTCTGACCTTATGCATAATAGATGAAACACTCCCTGACACTGCTATGCCTGGCAATATTTCTAGTGCTTCTCTACTTTTCATAGGGTTTTCAATGGCTGATTGCTTCAGGCGTGGGCTGCAAGGTTCTTCTCCCAAGCCTACTGCACCCAATATTCCTGAGTGGTTTACCATCCAAGGACTAAACAGGCCCAACCATGCTTAGCTTCTGAGGTCAGTTGATATCAGACACCAGGGTGGTACAGCTGCAGACAGGATGCCAGGTAATAAGAGAAAAGGTTAGTCATTGGATGATGAAGTGAGAAAGAAAAGTTACAGAACAGTCTAAAGAGCCCAAGATGCCATCCAAAGAAATTTGAACTTAGAAGTTAGTAAAGAGGAAGCCATTGTAAGAAAGCTACAAGACCAGCTTTCTTAGAGAGAGAAATTGATGAAGAGTGTGAACACGGAACACAAACAGGATTGTATAAACATCAAAAGACCAATTAGAAGGTTACTGCAGTGCCCTCAGGAAGAGATAAAAGGCCAAAATGTATGAACACAAATTACATAAGATGACATACTCTGCCACCTGTTAATCACCTGATAAGTACTTCTCTATTCAGAACATTTTCTATGGCTAACATTTATCTTTCATCCATTAATGTATGCCTATCTCTTTTCTATTCTGTCTTCAAAGAAGGTAAAGTAATAAAGAACCTCTTATCTTCAGAAAATCTTCACAATTCATAACAATTCAGTTACTTTACTTTTAAAGTTATCTGTGAAGAAGACACTGGCAAATCCTTAAACTACAGGTTTTAGGGAAAATATCTGAAACACTAGGGTTGGGAATTAGCTCAGTTTGTAGAATGCCACTCTGTAGTCTCTGAGGTCCCAGGTTCGATTCCCAGCACTGCAAAACTGGGAGAAGGACATGGCAATCCACTCCCAAAGTAATCCTTAAACAATCAGCCATTGAAAACCCTATGAAGGTCACTATGAGTCAGACACAATTCGGTGGCACCTAATGACATCTCAAGCACTTAAGATAAAGTTTTATAGCTCAATTTTTTATAAGTTCAGAGGTTCTTGCATGTGCAAAACTAGTTTACATAAGTCAAAATTTAATAGTTTTCTATATATTTTACTTATTTTTCTTAAAAATGTTTTTTTCAAATATTTATGAATACTGTATTTGAAAAGCTATGCCACACATTTACTTCTGTTTTATCTGCTTCTGAATCATTGTTGTTGTTGTTAGGTGCCGTCGAGTCAATATCCGACTCATAGCGACCATACGTGCAACAGGTGAAATGCTACTGTCAGTGCTTCTCTGTTATTTGTAGGGTTTTCAATGGCAGATTGATTTTTGGGAGTGGGCTGCTGGGTCCTTCTCCCACTGAATCATTGGTTTACTTTAAAACAAAGTACATCTTCTTAGCTTATATAATTTTAACAAATTTTCTATCAGTTTTCAAAGGAAATAAGATATTATGATACCACTATGACAGTTTTTCTTTTTTTTTCTTTAGCTGAGACTTTAGACATTTTTTCATCTGCATTAGTCATCTGTGTGAATAATCAAAGAAAATAGCCTTGTGAATTTTTGTTGTTGTTGTTGTCAAATTCCATCGAATGAAGTCCAACTAATAGTGACCACAAATACTGTGCCATGCACACATTTTTTTTTATGTTTAAGCTTATTGTTGCAGTCACTGTGTCACCCCATCTAGTTGATGGTCTTCCTATTTTTGTTGACCCCCCAATCTCCCAAACATGATGTCCTTCTCCAGGGATTAATCCCTTCTGACAATATGTCCAAAATACCTCAGATGCAGTCTACCCATCCTTGCTTCCAAGGAGACTCTGGTTGCACTTCTTCTAGGACAGATCTGTTGGTTCTGTTGGCAGTGCATAGTATATTCAATATTGGTCTCCAGCACCATAATTCAAAAGTATCAATTCTTCTCCTATCTGTCTTATTTACCATCCATCTTTCACAAGCAAATGATGTGACTGGAAATACCATGGCATGAGTCAGGTGCACCTTCATCTTCAATGTGACACCTTTACTTTTCAACACTTTAAAGAGCTCTTGTACAGAAGCTTTTCCCAAAGCAATGCATCTTTTGATTTCTTGACTATTTCTTAATTATGGATGTTAATTGTACAACTTAGTAAAGCAAAATCCTGGACAACCTCAATCTTTTCTCAATTTATCATGAATTTGCTTACTGACCCTGTTGTAAGGATTTTTGTTTTGTTGATGTTGAGGTGCAATCCATACTGAAGGCTGTGTTCTTTGTTCTTCATCAGTAAATATTTCAAATCCTCTTCTGTTCAGCAAGCAAAGTTATGTCATCTACATAATGTAGGTTGTCAATGAATCTTCTTCCAATCTTGACACATTTTTCTTCATAAAGTACAGCTACTTGGATTATTTTCTCAACATAGAGACTGACGAGGTACAGTGAAAGAATGTATTCTTGATGCACACCATTCCTGACTTTAAACTATGCAGTGTTTCCTTGTTCTATCTGAATGACTACCTCCTCCTCCATGGACAGGTTCCTCACGAGTTCAATTAAGTGCTCTGATATCCCCATTGTTCACAATGTTATCCATAATTTTTTGTGATCCACACAGTCAAATGCCTTTGCAGAATCAATAAAACATAGAGAGACATCTTTCTGGTATCCTCTGCTCTCAGATAATATCTGTGTGACATCACCAATAATGTTTCTGGTTCCACACCCTCTCTGAATCTGTCTTCACTTTTCGGCAGGTCCCTATAAATATACTGCTGCAGCCACTTTTGAATGATCTTTAGCAAAATTTTTCTTGCCTGAGATATTAATGGTATTGTTTGATGATTTCCACATTAGGTTGGATCCCCTTTTTTGGGAATAGGTACAAATATGGGTCTCTTCCAGTCAGTTGGCCAGGTAGCTGTTTTCCAAATCTCTTGGCATAAATAACTGAGCATCTCCAGTACTACATCTCTTTGTTGAAACATCTCAATTGGTATTCGAACAATTCCTGGAGCCTTATGTTTTGCCAATTCCTTCAAAGCAGCTTCCATTTCTTCCTCAGTACCATTGGTTCCTGATCATATGAAACCTCTTAAAATGGTTGATCATCTACCAATTATTTTTGATGTGACTCTGTGTATTCCTTACACCTTCTTTGATGTTTCCTGCATTGTTTAATATTTTCCCTGTAGAATCTTTCATTGTTGCCACTCAAGGCCTAAGTTTTTCCTCAGTTTTTAAGTTTGAGAAAATATGAGTGTGTTCTTCAATTTTAGTTTTCTACCTCCAGCTCTTTACACATGTCATTATAATATTTGATTTTGTCTTCTCGATCTGCCCTTTGAAGTCATCGGTGTAGTTCTTTAACTTCATCATGTTTTCCTTTTATTTGAACTGCTCGACATTCAAGGGCCAGTTTCAGAGTCTCTTCTGACATGTAATTTGGTTTTTTCTTTTTTTTTCTTCCTGTCTTTTTAATAATGTTTTGCTCTCTTCATGAATCGTGTCTATGATGTTATGCCACAAGTTTTCTGGTCTTTGATCATTAATATCTAATGCATCAAATTTGTTCTTGAGAGGGTCTCTGAACTCAGGTGAGGTATAATCAAGGTCATGCTTTGGTTCTCATACACTTGTTCTAATTTTCTTGAGTTTCAGTTTGAACCTGCATATGAGCAGTTGATGGTCCAATCCACAATCAGCACTTGATCTTATTCTGACTTCTGATATGGAGCTTTACTAAAGCTGGTCTCTTTCAACAAATGTAATCAGTTCGGTTCCTGTATGTTCTGTTTGGTGAATTCCGTATGTATATTGGTCATTTGCTTGGGTTTATGCCACTTGGTACATCACTGTTCCACACTCTCTGTGGACCAGGATTCCATCCCCAGCACTGGAAGAAAAAAAGAAGAACTTGGCAATCCACTCCAAAAACAATCCCCAAACAATCAGCCATTAAAAATCCTATGAGGTTGTCTATGAGTCAGGCCAAATTCAGTGGCACCTAATAACAACAAATTGGCCATTTATGTTGGTGAAAAAATGTGTTTGCAATGAAAAGATTGCTGGTCAACAAAACTCTATCATGCAACCTCCAGCATTGTTTCTGTCACCACAGCTATATTTTCCAATTACTGAACTTTCTTCTTTGTTTCCAACTTTTGCATTGCAATCACCTGTAATTATTAGTACATCCTCGTTGCATGTTCCATCAATTTGAGACTGTAGAAGCTGGTAAAAATCTTCCCTTTCTTCATTTGTGGTCTTAGTGGTGAGTGTGTGAATTTGAATAATAGTCATATTAACTAGCCTTCCTTGTAGATGTATGGATATTATTCCATAAGTGACAGCATTATACTTCAGGGTAGATCTTGAGAAGTCTTTGTTGATGATGAATTCCACCTGATTTCTCTTTAAGTTGTCATTCCCAGCACAGTAGACCATATGATTATCTGATTCAAAATGGCCAATACCAGTCCTACCAGTTCATTTTAGCTCACTGATGCCTAGAATTTCAATGTTTATGCATTCTATTTCACTTTTGATTACTTCTAATTTTCTTAAATTCATACTACATACATTCTGTGTTCAAATTATTAATAGATGTTTGCCATTATTTCTTCTCATTTTGAGTCATACCACATCAGCAAATGTAGGTCCCTGGGGCTTGACTCCATTACTGTCATTAAGATCAACTCTACTTTGAGGAGACAATTCTCTCCCCGTCATCTTTTTGAGTGCCTTCCAACCTGTTGGGCTCATTTTCTGGTGCTATATTTGACAGAGCTTCTCTGTAATTCATAAGGTTTTCAATGGCTAATTATTTCTGGAGTGGGCTGCCAGGTCCTTCTCCCTAGTGTGTCTTAGTCTGGAAGCTCAGCTGAAACCTGTCCACCATGGGATGGCCCTGCTGGTATCTAAAATACCAGTGGCATAGCTTTCAGTGTCACAGCAACACATTAGCCCCCACAGTACAGGAAACTGACAGACAAATTCACCTTTTATATCTTTTCATTCACTAATTTTGTTTGACCTAATGCTTCTCAAAATGTGGTTTTTGGATCAGCATTACTGTCCTGACCTGGGAATATGAAGAAATGCAAATTCTGAGGTATTACCCCAAGCCTATTAAGCCAGACTCTGACTGCTTTCTGTGTTTTCAACAACCCCCCTGGATGATTTTAAAACTCTCTGCAGTTTGAGAAGTACTGATTTATTTCACACAGAGCAAGGCTGAACTATGTACATACTTTGGTCGGTAAATAAGAAAATTGTGGGTTTTTTTTTTCTGTATAGGTCTCACTGGTTAGCTTAACTGCAAATGCCTTGGGCTACTCAGAACTTGGTGCCATCAAATCCCTCAGGACACTAAGAGCTCTGAGGCCATTGAGAGCCTTATCCCGGTTTGAAGGAATGAGGGTAAGAACAAATGTTTTCACATTTGCTGGAATTATAACTGAGAACAATCTGACACTTTGTGCCTTAAAAATGACAAGTCCATGGAGAATTTGTGTCTTCTATATTCATATACACATAACCAATAAATCAATAGAAATATTTATCAAATATTCACAATGTATGACATTATTATACACATTCACAGAACATAATACCTAATTGTACCTAATTAACTAGATTTTTCACTCAGTGGAACATATCATGTTGCATAAATTGCTTATCAAGTTTAATTATCTTTATCCCATTTGTAAATATGCAGGAAATCCTACTTACTATGATTTAAACACCAACAAATCATGACTCATCATTTTGTCTCTACTCTGTATAATGTATTTTTAGCCATTTGAAGTCTGAATCTGGACTTTTATTTTCTAAGCACAAGCTGAGTTGTCTAAAAAGTAGGTCAGCTGTGGAAATCTAACACTCATTAGAAAGGTGGTACAAAAGAAGGAGGGGGAGGAATTTGTGCTGACATTTGTTGTCCCCTGAGACATAAAACTCAAGACCACATGCCTTCACCACCTAGAAAATGATGGTGACCATTTCTGTGGTTTTGACTGTTCAGAAAAAAACTTTTTGAATGGGATGCCTTTTGTGATATTTGACAATAGTTGCTTAGATTTCATCTGAATGTTGCAAACACAGCTAGGATGAGTGTTGTATGCAGGGGTGTGTGTGTGTGTGTGTGTGTGTAAGCAGTTACATTGAAAAAATTATTAGTTGTTCTTCTCACTTTATTGATTTAATAATCACTGTTTTTGCAGTACTAGATTTAATAAACAATGGCTATCAAACATTCAGTACTTGAAAATTTTTCATATTTTTTGTGTCAAATTTGTCTGCCAGCCCTCAACTGTTCTCTTTTAATCTCAAATTTCTAGTAGACTGTATAGTTTAAATTGTTTTAAATTGTGCTCTCCATATGATGACCTTATTTTTATACTTACGTTTCTATTTGTACTCTTAGTTATTTGCTTCATTTTAGTTAGTTTCATTCCTTCATGAAACCTTGTTGCAAGTATACCTTTACCTCTGAAGAAAATACTCTACAATATTCTCTAGAACCTTATTTTCAAAATTCTTAGTTGGAGCTACTAGATATTTCCACCCAACATTCTACTTTGAGGACAGACATTTTCTATATTTTTACTGTTCTTATTTTTATACTGTTTAAAAAATACATAAGTATTTATTGTTGGCTTTTCCCTTATTATTTCCTTCTTATCCTATGCTAGGTGGTGGTAAATGCCCTTTTAGGAGCCATTCCTTCCATCATGAATGTACTTCTGGTCTGTCTCATCTTTTGGCTAATATTCAGTATCATGGGAGTGAATCTCTTTGCTGGCAAGTTTTATCATTGTATTAACTATACCACTGGAGAGATGTTTGATGTGAGTGTGGTCAACAACTACAGTGAATGTAAAGCCCTCATAGACAGCAACCAAACTGCCAGGTGGAAAAATGTGAAAGTAAACTTTGATAACGTGGGACTTGGATATCTTTCTCTGCTTCAAGTAGTAAGTAAACCATTCTGTTAGTCCTTGTAATGCATAATTAAACTGAGCCTAAAATTCTTATTATAAACAATAAGATATTATCTTATACCTGTTAGAATGACTAGTGTCAAGAAGAAGAAAAATAAATGTTGGCAAGAATGTGGATAAAAAGAAACCATGCACGATGTTGGTGGAAATGTAAATTAGTAGAGCCATTATGGAAAACATGGAAATTCCTCAAAAACTTAAAAAAGAATTATCACATGATCCAGTGATCCCAGTACTGGGTATATGTCAAAAAGAAATGTCAAATCAGAGCCGGGCGCAGTGGCACACGCCTGTAATCCCAGCAGCCAGGGAGGCAGAGGCAAGAGGATCACAAGTTCGAGACCAGAGGCAGTCTGCATTAGTGAGGCCCTGTCTCAAAAAGTAAAAAAAAGGGCTGGGGGTGCAGCTCAGTGGTCCAGCACTTGCAGAGCATGCAGGTGCGAGGCCCTGGGTTCAACCCCCAGTACCGAAAAAAAAAAAAAAAGAAAGAAAAGAAAAGAAAAGAAATGTCAAATCAGTATGTGAAAAAATATCTGCATTCGTATCTTTTTCACATGCTGATTTCACATTGCATGAAGAAATATACTGATGCCAACTGCAGCATAATTCACAATAGCCAACTATGAAAACAATGTAAGTGTCCATCAGTGGATGAATGTGTAAAGATTATGTAGTATACATACACAATAGAATAATATTCAGCCTTAAAAAAAGAAAAAAATTCTGTCATTTGAAAAAAAAAGGAGAAAAATGGAGGACATTAAATAAAGCAAAATAACCCAAGTACACAGAGACAAATACTATATGATCTCATTTATATGTGGAATCTAAAAAAATTGAACTCAGAGAAGCAGAGGGTAGAATGAGGGTTACTAGGGACTGGAGGTGGAAAGAAGGAGAGATATTGGTCAAAAGATACATTTCAGCCAGGCACAGTGGCACATGCCTGTAATCCCAGCAACCCAGAAAGCAGAGGCAAGAGGATCACAAGTGCAAGGCCAGAGGCAACCTGTGCAATTTAGCAAGACTCAGTCTCAAGATAAAAAATAAAAAATAAGTTGGAGGTTCAGATTAGTGGTAGAGCACTTGCAAAGTGTGTGCAAGGCCCTGGGTTCAACTCCCAAGTATCAGGAACAAAAAAGAGAGAAATGTGTTTCAGTTAGTTAAGACAGGAAGAATAAATTTTAGAGATCTATTGTGCATTATAGTAATGATAGTTAATAATAATGTACTGTGTACTTAAAAATCACTGAGTATAGATTTTAGGTGCTCTCAATACCAAAAGTGGTGTGTGAAATCTGTATATTAATTAACGTGAGTTAACCATTCTATCTGTACACATATTTCACAATGTCATACTGTATAGCATAAATACAAATAATACTTACAGGTCGATTTAAACATTAAAAATTAAAAAGCAACTAAGCACAAATGCAGCCTGCAGCGGTAGCCCTGTGGCATCCGATCCCGTCAGATCTCAGAAGCTAAGCAGCGTCGGGCTTGGTTAGTACCTGGATGGGAGACCGCCTGGGAACACCAGAAGCTGTAGGCTTGGGAGAAGGACCTGGCAACCCCCTCCCAAAAATCAATCTGCCATTGAAAACCCTATGAACAGCAGAGTAACACTGACAATCGTGTTTCCCCTGTTGTACAGAGGGTCGCTATGAGTCAGATACCGACTCGACGACACCTAACAACAATAACAAGCACAAATGCATGTACCTTTTAGGAACACTATATGGCTGCAATACAGTATATAAAAAGAAAGATAAAATACTTCTTCCTTAATGTTTGCAAATACTTCCTCAGACCTGTCTCTTGATTTTTCTCAATGATTGCTGAGATATCTTGTCTGCACCATGCTAGAAACCAGATCATTCTACAAAGTTTATAGACTCTCAAATCATGTATTAGGGAGTCCAGCACAAGTCCTATGTTCCTGGCATTTCTATATCCATTGTTTTCCCCCATATCCACTCTCTGAGCAAAATAGAGTAAGAGTTCTGGGGGTTTGGAAAGGTGTATGTGTGGAGGAGGGGCGAATGGCAAATTTCTATGCTCCCTCTCAAGTACCAGACAGCATCTTAACTCTGTTAAGTCTCCATCAACCCAAACCTCACCAATGCCATAGCCAAACACCTGCCTTACACCCTCTCCCCATGTTGCCACCTTTCTGTCTGCTGGTTTAGGTACTTTCAGATAAGAAGATTCTTCTCTTGCAAATGATGAACTTCCTGTCAAAAATATTATATCTGCTATAAATTCATGAGAATTAATTTAGCTCTTCAACTGACCTCAGTATGTCATATCCACTTCCTTAGTGAGGCAATGCATGGTCAGAATCCCCAACATGACAGGAATAATCAGGGGAAGGTCAGAGTCTGTGGCACTAAGAAACTGAAAAAATGTACAGTACTTTTGGTTTTAGGCTTACTGTGTCCACACATTAGAATACAAATATTTAAAGAAGTAAATTCAGGCTATGAAACTATTTTCTCTTATAGAATAATTGCCTCAATAATATGTTCAACATTAAGATGATTTTCCAGAAGAAACTTTCATGATTGATTATTGATGATGATACTATTTAAAAAAAATAAGTGGAAAAGAAAGTATCAAGACTGAATAATGCAACATATTTCTGAATTTGTCTCATGGTGATATTGTAAACATGTGATTATTCAAATTTCATGTTGTATTCTTATAATCACATCAGGATCAAATGTTGATGCTGATTTTATGACAGTATATTGTTACAGTTGACCATGACTTAACTGTAGATATTAAGTATGAATATAAAGATTTTATGGAAAAATATAAAATTAAAGTTTTTCAAGGCATAGGTTACAAAATATTACCCAAAGAGTTTAAATTTTAACACTGAACTATTTTATATACCTGTATTTGGATAAATTTTGATTACTCTGATACTTTTTTCTTTTTAATTGATACAGCAAATATTATAGATAGTGTACTATGTGATGTTTTAATACATATATATTGTGTAATGTTCAAATCATAATACACATATCTTCCTCCTCAAATATTTATCATTTCTTTGTGGTGAAAACATACAGAATCCTTTCTTCTAGTTTTTTTGAAATTTTATTCTAATACTTAATTTATTTTCTAAAATTATAATATGGGAGGAAATTAAATAATATGATTTTTTACAGGCCACATTTAAAGGATGGATGGATATCATGTATGCAGCTGTTGACTCAC